>JASSUY010009618.1:0-56882 GCA_032466535.1 Forpus xanthops | reverse complement strand
TCAAACCAAAACATTCCAAGCCATAACTATAAACACTGGTGTTATCAGCACTGTTCCCAAGCTGAAAATCCAAAACATATCGCTACACCAGCTACTGTTTAAAGGGGAAAAATGACTGCTGCTGCTGAACCCATGACAACCAGCAAGTTAGGTTTGCTGTCACTAAGACAGAAAAGAGTTTCAAGAGAATGCCATGTGGCACATGCATCAGCACACCATAAGGTTTACACATAAACCCTGCTTTAAAAGCATCAGTGCTTCGCTCGTGCTATTCTAGTGCTCAGAGTTGGGAAAAGAGTGTATGTCCTCACCTAATCCCGGCTCCTGCCACACACATCTGGCCCTCCACACAAGATCCTGCCTGTGCCACACACATCTGGTCTTTCATGCATTTCCTGTGGGGATTCAGAACAAGTACTTAGTGCTGAGTTTTCAGAACAGTGTGAGTTTTCACACTGTTGGGCTGAGAGGAAATTGTATTTTTGCTTATGGGGCTACAGTGGTGCTGGTTTCTATATGGGTGAAGTCTCATTTTGTTTCCAAGTGCCTCTTTCCTTTTCCCTTTCCCCGTGTGCACACATACGCAGACATGCACACAAACAGGACAAGGTGTGTCATGTGCCTCTTCTTCCAGTACGAGTAGTGAGAACTGTGAGGTGGGGAGTGGAGTGTGTGCTATATCTTCATGTGGACACACCAGATGGAGTCTCTGAAAGCTGCAGCAGCCCATCCGCAATCTTTGAGATCCTTGGTGTAAGATGCTGCCTTGCACTGTCCTGCAGTGCAGGGCTTGGGCTTCAAGCCATCCTTTATCTCAAGCAGCCTGAAGCATATGTGAGCCTAATTTTTTGCCAAAGCTAACCCTTCTTTTCTATATGAATGCAGCAAGTGGCAAATCCAGGTGGATGCTCTGCCCATGGTGTGAAAAGATCCTGTGTATTTCTATATCTCCACTCCTGTGCCTCAGCTGAGACGTGTGTGTGTGAAATCTCCACTGGTTGGATAGTAAAACTGGAAGCACAGAGAAGCGATAAGGAACAATGCAAGAGGATTCAAAAGGGATTTGGATCATTTAGTTGATGAGCCAGCAGATGGCAAATGCTACTTGGTATAGAAAATGAAAAGTAATTAGTCGGGGAACAAAGAGCAAATGTAGGGAATGGGTGTTACATCCAGCACGCTGATCAGAGGGAGAAAGGGGTTACTGTGGAAAAAAGCCCATAGAAACCATCACTTCAGTGCACATCTGCAATAAAAAAGGCAAACAAGACACTAGACCAGTGGAATAGTGAGCTATAATGCACCACGAAAGAGGGAATACAGTCCTCTGGAAGCTGGTTATTAGGCCCCTCCAGAATACTGCATGGAGCGTAGGTCACTGTCTCAGGAAGGTTATGTTTGGAGAAAGATGCATTGTGAAGCAACTAAACTCTAATGGTTTTGATGAATTGAGTTCTGAGGCAAAGTTAAGAGGCTCATTCTTAGGGGTCAAAGAGACCTTAAAAAGATTTTAAAATTACAGAAATTATCAGTACAGTTACCAGGCAATACTCATAGTGCTACAGGATTATAGAAATTAAGGAAGTGGTACTGAGCAGAGAGCAGAAACTTCACAAACTGGTGCACCAAAGAAAAAAAAAATATAGCTACTTTCTGACTTCACTGAGTTACCTAAAAGTGAATACAGCTTCAGGGACATGTAACTCAGTCAAGTGAGTGATGCACAATTACAGCACATGAACTGTCAAGAGGAACAAGCAAGACAGTAAAATCCCAGATAAACCATCAAACTGGTTTAGGGGAAGAGTTCCCTAAACCCCAGTGTTTCAAGGTTTGATTTTATTTGGATTCAGTTTGTGCAGGTTCCTAAACTATATCTGTCTGGTAAAAGAAATATCAGTGTTTGCACACAAACCATAATGAATGTGAGTTCCCCCAACCCGCATTCAAAAAGGAGAAAAGGGGAGGGGGAAGGTAAATGTTGTTCTGCTCTTTTGGTCCTGCTCAAGATCATTCCATATGAAAATAAGGTGGCTTCAGATCTAGTTAAGACAAAGAAAAGTTGTTGAGCTGCTGCTTATGAGAATGTAGGGTGGCAACAGGCTGAATTGATTAATTTACAAGGTTAGGGAAGAAGGGAAAAGTGGAAGCAACTGTACTTACAAAAGGGGATGTTAGTATTTAAGCTATAAGTAAATACGTTTCAGGCACCTAAGCCTGCCAGAACTATGCAGAAAAATCTGTGCTTGGCTGTGTAGGCATCAGAGAGGTGCTTGAAAAGTTTACATGTGCTATGGTGCAAATACACAACTGCTGCTACTGCAGCTGGGCTTATCTGAATGGAGCCTGTATCTCCTGCTTAGACCTGAGGTTTTGAAGCTGGTAGATATAGTTTAGAGCCTGCAGATTAACTGTATGGACCTTGACAGAAAGCCTGGGCTCCTTTCATTTAGTGTCGTGGCTACAGAAGACTGTAAACCACTTCTGTTAGAAAAGGTTAGATCCTAGGGGTATATTGTCAGGATCTAGGAGGTTCATATGCACAAGCCCCCTAACAGAGAGATACTTGCTGCAGTTTAAGCTTACGTCGTGATTAGGCTTCGGCCTTTCTGCAAAAAGGGAATGCAAAACAATAGACAAGACTGAGCTTGACTCTGGGGTGGGGGGCGGAAGGTAGCAAACTATGTCATTCCATGCCTACATGGCCATAGCTCCACAGTCATAGCCACTCTATGATAAAGGAAATTGTGTTGTGATGAAAATGCCTTGTGCTGATTTGCTACAGGTGGTGCCATAGCTATATCACCAGTGAGAAAACACAGGTTTGAATTTGCTGACATTGTCACAGCTAGACAAAGCTTTTCAGTGCCCCTGGAGCTGATGTGGAAGTGGGAAAATACACACTGTGTAGTTCATGTAGACTAATGATCTGGCCTTAAAGGGACCAGCATCAAGTCCTTGCAAAGAAGACAGGAGGACCTCAGAAAAAGATGTGGTATAATCTACCCCTGTAGAAACCTAATTTTTATTTTCCCATAGTGAGGCAATGGCTGAAACTCGGAAAGCCTATCTTTTTACTTCTTCCAAAGTTTAGCATAATTGTTCTGACTGGATATTCCTGTGATCCACATAATCATCCAATCCTTCTTTGAATCCTGCACAGTTCTTGACCCCACTGCTTCCCATGGTGATATCTTCCACTATCCAATTACATATTATGTGAAAGAGAATTTCCTTTGATCAGCATTGAATACATGAGCTCTTCATTTCATTGAATGTTCCTTCATTCTTATGTTATGCACAAAGGTAAAGAGAAGTGTTAGATGCTTCCTCCCTAGCGTATTTGGTATTTTATCTTACTGTGCCTTCTTATCTCTCTTCTTTCTGAGATAAACAAATCTCATTCCTTTCAGTCTCTTCCTGTGATAGTCTCTGCCTCCACCCCCCACTTGCTTATTCTCATTCTTACATTCTAACCTCCACTTGTTTCTGCAGGACCTTTCAGAGCTTGGGGAGGGTCATGGACAGTATGCCAGAGGAGAATTCAGTACTGATTGGTGTAAAGAGAGTATTTTCTGTATTATTCACTGTCACTCAGTAGCCAGCATCTTGTTAGCTGTTTGGATTCCAGCTGTACCCTGAGCACATGTCTTGGTTGAGCTGTCTAATGTTTTTTTAGATCGTTAATGCTGAGCTCTCCACCTCAAACCTTAATTACTGTAACCAGCTCCTCTCTGGCATGTCTACCATTCATGCTGTCTCAGTTCATTTGGCGGATATCTTGCTACTCAGGAAGTCTGCATTATCTAGTAACCTGACCTTATCTCACCTTCCCAAATCCTTTTTTCTACCACATCAAGGAGGGTCTTACACTTACTTTAAAAACGCCTTTTTAATGCTTCTTTTTGCTTTCTGTCTGCTTTTATGTCATCCTCAAGCTATTCATGGCTTCCTTTTCATGTATTAGTAGTTTTGACTTGTTTTGCCCACACTGCCCATGCAGTCTCCATCATAAGAGCTTTTCTGTGCTCATCTACAAGGTTTCTTGTTATTATCTCTTTGTAGTCATTCAGATCATCCTTAAAGTCTAGTTTTCTGGTAATACCTCCAAGATGCAGTGAAGGGTGGTAATGCAGGGTCATCTGGAATTCCTTGGTGTGTTTATAAGATGTGCCTAAACGTGAAAGCCCATGCAACACAACTGAAGGTGCATATGCCCTTGATCTTTAGAAGGAGATATCGCTTCCAAACTACTCAGCCCAAGTTGATACATGGAGTTGTGACACAAGCATAGCCAATTTGTACCTTTCATGTTAAGAGCCACAGCTACTTCACTGTGCGTGTGTTTGCATCTATGTACTAAACACTGTGATGGTGAGGCACTCTGTTTTCTGGCAATGTTTCTTTGCCCATGTAGATTACTCCTTGGAAAGTCACAAACAATTAATGTAGGCTTAGAAAGTGGCCTTCAGGGCTGCCAGGGGAGCCAGACACTCAAACACATCTCAGTTACAGAGGTTATCCCACTCTCCATCCTGTTACAGCTTGGTGAAGAAAGTTTGCTTGGAGGTTTTGAGAGAACAGTGTCTCTCCATGCAGCTCTTGTGGGCTGTGTTTTTTGTATAGGAGGCCTGTTTGCAGAGTCTTGTCTTCTAGAACTAAAAACTGAAAGATTCTTGAAACAGAAAAAGAAATTCAAGTGTTTCTTGGGGCTTTTTTCAGCCTACTTCATATTGTAGTGCCATCTTTCATGTTAGTATGTAATACTGGAAATCCATAAGTAATAAAATCACAGAATGGTTTGGGTTGGAAGGGACCTTAAAGCTCATTTAGTTCTAACCCCCTTGCCATGGGCAGGGGCACCTTCCACTAGACCAGGTTGCTTCAAGCCCCATACAACCTGGCCTTGGACATTGTCAGAGATAGGACAGCCACAGCTTCTCTGAGCAACCTGTGCCAGTGCCTCACAGCCAGCACATAGTGAAGAATTTCTTCCTTATATCTGATCTAAATCTACCTTTTTTTTCTTTTACAGATTAAAGTCATTCCCTCTTGTTCTGTCACTACATGCCCTTTTAAAAAACCCTCTCCAGATTTCTTGTAGACCCCTTTTAGGTATCAGAAGGCATTTGGGAGTGAATAGGAAGTTGACTGGGTGAAGTTTAGAAGGTATCTGCGGAATGTTACATGGGAAGGTGCCACTGAGAGGATTTAGTGCTGATGTTATGCTGAAATCCACAAAGTATTTGTTTCTGCAGTCTTATTCAAAAAGGATCAGGAGTGGTTTTAGTATCTGTCCAGTTAGTTTTAGAGAGGGCAACTAGGGTGGTGAACAATTTGCAATGCTACTTAAATTTAGGAAGACACCGGTTAGTGCTATCTCTTTATTACTTTAATAAATGCGGTGTAATCTGAATGTCATCTCTTCTCTTCGTTATGAGCCAGTTGTGCCTGACCCATGTTTTAAATTGGCACTTGTAAGGCAAATAGAGAGGTGAATAGAATAGCTGAGCTGAAGAAGCAAACCCAGTTGGGTGACTTCTGTTTCTTTAGTGTAAAATTTTCAGAACACATGCACAATAAAAGTATAATCAAACGTGAATTTTGGATTGCTTTCAGGGCTCCAACTGCCTTCCATCTTCTCAAAACACCTATTCATGCTTTCACAGGAGCCTTATGAATGCATGTGAAGTGGGTATCAATTTACCCCTATCTTGTGCTTGAAGACGGACGATACAGCTTTATCCTCTTGCTGCTTTGTCTGGGTGGTGCTGAAGAGTTTTGTGTGACTGACCTAAAGCAGCAAGACAAGAAAAAGAATTTGTTTTTGTGTATACCTCATTCATTGAGTTTAACCCTAAGTCCTGCACTTCTGCAGTTTTAACTCAACTTAATACGCAGCAGAGCTTGTTTTGGTTAGAAACTATTAGCTCAAGCTAGATAACGGGAATTAAGCATAGTTCCTTAAATCCCTCCCTTGCTAAAATTCATATCCTGATAATATAACATAAATTATATGTTATATAGAATTATAATCTATGTATAATTATTATAATTATTCTGTTACATAGACTATAACATAAATGCTCCATCTAAGCCTTTTTGAAGCTTTTACTTCATGCGGCATCATGAAGAGAGCTGTAAAAACAATCCACTGAGTCCAGATTGGCCAGTCTTCAGCCACTTGCCAAAACAGATGATACCTTGAGGTCCCTTCCAACCCAAACTATTCTATGATTCTATGAAGTTGTAGTTCTTGTTCTTGACATATGCAACCTTAGCTTCTTATAGCGTTTGAAAAAATGACTACAGAAAAATCAAACCAGTAGAAACTCACACTGTCAGGAGCTGCATAAATGGTCCTAGAAGACACTGTAACAGCACATGTCTTCTTGATTTGTAATCCCTTATAGTTCAGGAGATGTCAAGCTAACAATCCCTATCCAGACAGTCGACTAGCCTGGGGTTCATTTTAAGAAATATCCACATGTGCTGATAGTTCTTATCCTTAAGAATTTCTTAAGAAAAAGTAAGAATTACATTGTAATGAACATAAACTCCATGCAAATATGAAAGGACCATGACAGGGTCTGCATTTCAGCAGTACATATTGCAGTGTTTGCTTTTGTGTTTTGTCTGTGGGCTTCCATGTTTAGTGAACAAATTCAAACCCTATTCTGTTTCAGAATAGCAAATAATACTGTCTATACATACTCTCCTCAAATGTAAAGTGTCCCCATATTTTTTTCCCCTTGTTTCAGCACACATATTCCATCCTTAGTCTTTGAGTTTTCTGTTTTTCTGTTTGGCTTTGAAATTGGCTTTGGTACCATTCAAAGTGAAGCCATGGGGCAGAATTTTTGGCAAATAGCAGTTCAAGAGCTATGGTCAATTCTTCATTGCTCTGTGTCTTTAAAGATTGGGCACCTTAATAAAAGGTTAGGCTTCTCTTCATCAGGTTATTAGCCTTTCATAAAGGGATCCCCTGATGAAATGTTATGGCCTGTGTTTTCCAGGGAAATAAGACTAGATCATCGTAATGAGCCCTCCAGGTCTTTAGCTCAGTGGTGCCTGATTTCTTTCCTGACCTTGAATTATCTGAGGAGGTTTTTGAGGAACAAAGTAAAGTTCTGTGTAGATATTTTGCAGGATTACCAGCCATCCACTGAAGTGTTCACGGAGAGAGGCAGTGCTGGAGCAGACAGGTCAAACCTGGCAGGAGTTAATGGAGCTGTGTGTGGTGTGCAGGGCTGAACCAGCACTGGTGTGGGCGATAGCAGTGGACTCACTCTGAACCTTGGTGATCCTAGAAACACAGCTATGTGTAGCTGTCCCTCTGGTACCCTCTGGTGTGCCAGCTCCTCAGCTGCTGCAGGCAACGCCTGGGAGAGCTGTCTCCATCCTTTGATCATGGCAGCGTCTGGGAGAACATTCATTGCCTGTTCTCCTGTCCCAGCAGGAGACTCCTGGCAGTGATGAGAAGTAGTAATGGCTGGTGTGTGCCTGTCACTAACCGTGGCATGTCATAAGCCAGAGCTTGTGCCTGAAATACATTTCCTGCCCTTGGTAACAAAACCTCTCCATTTGTGTGCTTCAGTATGCAATGGTTACAGTCCATTAAAGGTTTGTGTTTATGTAAGGAGGTCACAAAAGTGCAGAACATTTCTTCTGGCCTGACCCTGAGGTGTTCAGCCAGTACCTGCCCTGGCTGTCAGGTGCTGCATGGGAAAATGTGATTCCCTCTGTAAGAAGTAGGAGAACATCCAGCCCCAGACTCCCTGGGTATTGATCAAGGAAAAAAGAACCATCAGAAGCTGCCTTTTGCAAAATGGTCATGTCAACATAATAGCATTTGGAATAAGTACTGGAATAAGTACTCCTGAGAGATGGCAATCCCGTGTGGGAAGAAGCTGTAGGAACTGGGAAATAATTGGTGAACAGTTTGTGCATGTGTGTATATGTGGACAGGTAAGAGCAGGATGGAGAGTGACTAGGTACTTGTATTTCTTGTGGTTTCATCATAATACTGACCTAAAAATTGTGAACTGCTGATCTGCAACTGCTGAGATCACAGCTGTTTTGGCACTACTTACAGCTGTTACCCATCTTAAGGTCCAGAGTCTTGTCCTCTACATCGAAATAGGAGTTTGGAATTGTTATGTGCTCATCCTATGCCTCACTGAAAAGTAGCAGTGACTCTTCTCCTCTCTTCAGAGGGCTGCCTCTTCTCACATCTGTGGTTCAGTATAAGACACCCCAGTTAAATCTGATGCCTTGTTAAAGAGATCTGCTTCAATGAACAAGCCTTTCCTCCTTCCTTCTATGAAGGTTTCACATGAGCCTGCCTGTGAAAGAGGTGTGGAGAAGGGTAGGTGGCCCAGTCAGGAGCACAGGTGGCTGTGATCAGGCCCAAAAAGCCATAACATGAAACCAGGCAATTATTTTCCCTCAGAAAAAGGTTTAAGAAAGAGACAGATGAGGCGTAATTGAGACAGAAGGATGTTGATTTCATGGTTTATTGTCACATTAAAAAAGTAATCTTACTGATGAATTAATATTTGCTTTTTAATATAAAAGTGCTTATTCTTACAAATCCTTAAGGCTCATTCTGTTACATTACAGTAGGATTTTTTCACCATCCCAGAAACTGTGCTACATGAGTTTTATATGAACTGCGGACGTAGCAAAATCTCCAAACAGTAAAACAAGTCATTAATAATTTCATTGCCTTTGTACACATGAACCTGTTTAGTTGTGTAACATAATTTAACAGGAAAACAAACAAAAGCAAAATTTTCTTGTATTTCCCAGTTTGACTCGGAACTGATCCTCAAAGATTTCTACTTTACCTGTGTGAATGGAACAAATACAGTTGGGTTTGAATCTCAGTTTTTCACTTGTACAGCAAAAAGGAAGGCGTGAGACAGAGCAGAGTTACAGATGGAGCGTTTACCCTATGTTTCTTACTAAAGAGAGAAGGAATGACTACAAAGCACAAGTACTGTTCATACATGATGTATTTATTTTTGTAATGTCCCTATGTTGTACTTTTACTTAGGTAAAGCTCCCACTGAAGCCAAAGTGAATTTTGCCTGAGGGAGGAATAAGACCAAGGCTCTCACGGGGAATATTTAGGTTAAATAGTTTATTACTTATTTGTCTCACAATGGAAGAACGATGTAGGTGAAAGTTACTAAAGCGCTTGTTTGTATCGATCACAAGTGGAATATGACTGCTGGCATATAGTCATACACAGATAAGAGTATACCATATTTAATTTTAATCATACTCAGAGCTATATTAGCTAGATGGGCAGTGAATTTGCTATTTCTACTTAAATTTTAGATATCTATGTACTGTAAAGACCAATTATTTCCAGTAATTGGGTCAAGATGCAGTAGCTAAAAAAATAACTAATGCAAAAGATAAAAATAATTTAAAGTATTCTGGAGCAAGGGGGGGCAAATGCTAACCAATCTAATAAATAAGGCAGTGTAAAGCATTTGTGGCTGCTACTGTGGTATATTTACATACTTTACAGCATAAATTACTGTACAGAATACTCTGCTTATTAACCTGTGTAAACAATATTGCCTGCTGTATGGGGACGTATTGTGGGATTATGGTCAGTGGAAAGATAAACTGCTATAGCGTTGGCTGGGTACTGGAGGCCTCACGTAGCACATCCTCGGAGAGAAACATGAGCGATACTTTATGAACTGCAAAGAAATCCATCCTGACTTGAGTAGTTTAACAGAAAACCTGCTGATGTTTCTTGCTATAAATGAAACATGGAAATGAATCTCTGTGGTTTGTTACAAAACCAGTTCTGGTCATAAGCTGATCTTTGTGTACCTCATCGGGCCAGGAACCCTTGCTTAGAAGTTGCTGCATGAAGAGGGGAGGTGGGGAGGAGTTGCAGCATACAAATGTCCCACTGTCCCACTGTGCACTATCTACACTGCCAACACACCCAGCAGGAGCACAGTCAGTGGCCCCACACTGGGACCACTGCATTGTGTTTTTAGCCCCTGATGCTATGCATAGCATGGAAAATTGGGAGGGAATCAGGACTACTGCGATTATTGCAACTGGCTGGAGAAGTAATGACAAATTTAAGATTCTGTTATTTTGGCCACCTTGTGCTGTCTTCCTCACCTGTTTTCCTCACCTGTCTGCAGCATGGTTTGATTTTGCTTCTGCATGTTGGTAACTCCATCTCTGTAAGAATGCCTACTGCAACGTGGTGCAGGTTTCCATTAATAATATGCCCAGGAACACGGGCCGTAAGTGGTAAGTGTGTGCGTGTGCAGCCATGTTTTGTTACGCCTGTCGAATCCATCTGCCATGGTCAGCATGGAGTGATATCGCTGCACAGAAGGACTAGGGTTAGAGTTGGTCTGCCTGGAGAGCAGCTCTCACACCACCTTGCAACTCTGCCTTGGCTCCTGCCTCTCCTGTTGCTGCCCAGAGAAAGAGACAGACTACCAATGGCTTCACAAGCACACCTTGATATGGTTGCTCTGAAGCTCTCAACACAACACTGCTCATCCTGAGTCCACTGACAGCCAAGGATGCTGCCTAGGCCAGCCCTAGGACTGGTGGGCTGCAGGCAGGCCATGAGCTTTAGGTGGCCCTGGGTGGCTTACAGGCTGTTCATCATGGATAAAATTGTCACTTTCATGTAATGAATTGAAAAATGCTGTTGAATTTCCATTAAAAAGAGTAATATTGACATAATGTGGGCTCACAGCCAAGCTCATCTCCTTTGCCATGTACAGAAAAACTGCTGCTTCTGTTTAAAGGAGCAGCTCTACTTCCAGACAACATACAGAAAAAGTGCCTGTGTTTAGTACTCTGTAAAATATATTGTCTTGATATTTCAGTAATCTAACTAGAGGAAAGGTTCACGTCCTTGAGGAACTATGTACTTCTTTGTATTTGGGCCCAGTGAATTAGGGAGTGAGCAAGAGGTGGTCCAAGTCTAAAATGTATACTTTAAACATCTCAGAAATAAGTGTACTCAACTGCATACCTATTTTCCTGCATATCTGCTCCCTCCCAGCGTGATCTCAGCCCCCCTCCCATCCTACATCAGTGCATTCTAAGGTATTTACCAATTTCAGCAGGTACCCTCGTTAGCAACAGGTATGATTGTAAACCTGGGACAGAATATATATACTTCTATATGTGAGCTCATCACCTAAATTCCCTTTGTAGACAGTACACAGAAACAAGCACTAACAATCACTTCCCGGGTGTGATTCATTGTGCTTATTATGTACAGTACAAGATGAGGTGGATCCCAACTTCTGTGTTTAAATCAGGACTTTATTATACCTCCCATTCTACCTTCTCTTGGTCTTTATCCCCAGCGAATTGTTATGGGCTGATTGTGTCTCCTCAATGGCTTAAAAATGGTCCTTGCATAGGTGTAAGACCATCAGTTCCTGCTGGTTCTACTGCAGGACCACAGACCAGCAATACTTATTCAGGCAGATCAGCAACACAACATCAGGCAATGGTGCTGGGCCAGGAAATGGTGCTGTAATCCTTCCAGCTACACTGCTATTTCACAGAGGTTATGTGAGTCACTGGTGCTAAGGGCTTTTATTCCCCAGATTGCTGGTCTTTCCCAACTGCCTTCCAGTGCAGAGAAGAGCTTGCGTGGAAATTGCGGATGGAGTCATCAGCACTCACTGTCTCTTCTGAGGAGGAAACTGAACTCTATTCCTTGAACTAATGGGATGCCAGTCCCACAGGTGGTGTGAAAACGAGAAGAAAACAGAAAGGTCCTGAGCTGCTCAGAGAAGCTCTGCACTGCCCTCCATCTCTTTTCCAGTGAGGAATTTCAGCTCTAATTTCTCCTGTATGTCACAAGCACAGGCTGGGAGATGGGGTTGAGGAAGAAAATGTCTAAAATTGCAGGAAGAGCTGACTGTAGGACAAGGAAGGCAAAATGAAAGGCTGAGAAGATAAAGAATTAATTACTGCATTGATCATGACACTCATGAGCTATGTGTTATTTGCCGAGGAAAGCTAGAAGTCCCCATCTTCCCATACTGCGCCTTAGCAAATGGAAGATAGGGTTGTTTGTCATGGGTGAAGGCAAACTGCCAAAGGGCCTTGATGTCCAGAAAGACCTGAGGAAAGGACCCATGTGAACCTCAAGAAGTTCAACCAGGCTAAGTGCAAGGTCATTGGGGTTGAGCGAAGCCTCGATATCAATACAGATTATAAGGGTGAGAATTCCATGTCTAAGAATGCCAAGTGGAGGAAAGGATAACCAGTGCTAATGAAAGAAGGATTTGTCAATATTGCCTAAATAACATGAACAGCAGTAGAAACATTTTGATTTGACTGGTTATCAGTCCTTGGTGAAGCACTCTATTGACTTCTAGAGGTAGTGTGTCAGAACAGAGCTGGGAGTTTGACCAGGAATGCTGGCTAAGGATGGTGTGATTTGGGAAGGTAACTCCTTGAACACTGTGTTCCCAACATAACTGACTTCCTATCTCAGTCACTGGTAATGTGTATCACACTTAGACACATATTTTGCTATGAGAGAGACATTTTCTTAATGTTTCATTGAGCGACTGGTCCTCTCTGCAATGTACCATTCTAAAAGAAAATTAAATCCATTGATTTTAAGTTATTTGAAGCTGGATGTGGAATAATAAATGATTTGAATACTTATGAGGCTGCTATGAGAAACACACTTGGTACAGCTGGGGAAGCAAATTTCTTTTGCAGAAATACAAAGTGGCTCAAAGACATAAAAATATTTGAAGTGCTGTGTAGCTGTCATCTGTAGGACGGCTACACAGCACTTGGTTAACCTATGCTGTTTGTTCCATATACTACAGGGATTCTTGCTCTCTACCAGGATCAAAGCTATGCTCTGGGAATGACAATTTCACCTAGGCTGTGACTCTCCTCAGCGCTAAGCACAAGTTTTATATATTCTGGTGCTTACAATAAGAGCTTACATGGTGTTTAAGGATTTTGAGGGTCTTGTAGCTCTGGACTCAGGGGTGAAATTCATCCAGTATACTTAGCAGTTTTTCCCATAGCTCTTCTACAGCACTTTCCTTCTGAGGATACAAAGTGATTTGCAAACATTAATTAATTCTTCTAAAGCCCTATGAGGCAGATAAGTGCTAAGTATCCCTGTGTTAGTTCGTATGAGAAACATGAGACCTGAGTGCCTTATGATCCATGCTGTTCTCTATATGTACTCCCAAAAAGGAATATGTGCCTTGGGACAGAGGAAATCCCCATTTTTTCATCATTCTGTTGTTTTCCTTGAAGACTTCTAAAAAGGCAGCAGAGATGAGACTGGTATTCAAGCTACAGCATGTGAGATTCAGGCTACAGAGATCGAAGAAAAGAGAGAGCCTTGCTGTATTTGTTGCTGGTTTTGTAGGGGAAAGCAAGGACCTTAATGCAATCTGTGTGTTACTTGCTCCATGCTCCACACCCTATTTGAAAGGTAGCTTGGGCTGCTGAAGTAGGAAACACCCCTAATAATGTAGGCATACTTGCAGGCTATCAGGAGCAATAGAACCAGACAGCAAGTGCAGGCAGAGGAATTACTTGAACAAACAGCCCTAGCTGAATGTCACCTGACTGAGGAAAACCATAGTCTTTTAGAGGAACAATGGAGCCTTGGATACTCCAAATCTTAGTGTGTTTTCTCCATGGAGCTTTAGTAAGGTAAGAACAATCAGGGCCTAAAATACCTTTCCCAGATTGTTAATTAACCTTAAGAACAATGTACAGCATGGCCACTCTGCTGTTACATTCCAGTGATGCTGGAAATGGAGTCTTTGACTTCTTGAGGGTAAATGACAGCTTTATGAGAGACACTGAAGTAGCCAAATTTTCATGCTAACAATGCAAGGTGAGAGACATTGTTCTCCAGTTTCCAAGAGAGACTAGATATAAGATCATCCAAATGCTTTTCTGAATGCATTCTGACAAAATTATCTACAGTTACATGCCTTCTCAGCCACTGGTGCTGGGAAGCACATAAGCTAATGTAACAATTATAATTGCGATCGTGATCAGACCTACAAGGCCTTTTAAAGACATGAAAATCAGACTAATTCTCTAGTTTCAAACACAATGAATTCAAATATGTCATGTAAATGCTAACAAAAAGATACCAAATGAGAGGCATGTTAGGTCTGCAACAGCCAAACTTCTATTGTTATCTTAAGAAGTCCATATTCTTCAGGCATTGTTTTTATTTCTGTTGTGCCAGGAGATTTATTCTTTAGTTTGAGGAGTCTCCCTGAATGGGGGAGGGAAATGTTGCTATTGCTGTGGATAAGAAACGTCTTTTTTCTCTGACATATTAAGCATTAAGAGGATTATATAAAGGCAAGGCATATCACAGAAGGAGATGTTCTTAATACAGCTTTTACCATGAACCCATGACCCTCCAGAAAATTTAGGAGAGTTAAAAAACCTATTGCTTTGTCAATCTTTTAATTTTTTTTTTAATAATCTTCTTGCAAAAAGATCAAGGGATTCATCTACTGTTATTTACATAAAATTCAACCTTTCCTGCTTAAAATCATGAATCATTTAATGTCACATCTGCAGGATATCTGAGGCAGATGCCATTAACGCAAGTAATTTCACGAATTCCAATTTCATTTGGATTAAAACCTACAACTAAGTCAGTGAATAAAATATACTGTACATGCGTTAAGGCTGGTGACTACTAAAATCTCTTGGGTAGATAAACTAAGCACAGATTAGCAGGTCTAAGTATATATGTTCTCACCGAGGGAAAAAAAGATATCCTGACATTTTAGTGATGTAGATTTGAATCAGTAGCTGTGAAAAATGGTTGAATATTTGTATTACAAAAGAGATACTGTGGCACAGTCACAAAGGTACATTTCTTATAAATTAATTAGCCACACAAATTATTTTGATAACAGCTACTGCACTTCTGAGGTGATATGGCTCCTCAGTGATGAGTACTTGATGATCAGTGGTAGGCACTAGTAATATCCTTCATGCTGAGTGACTTTTATCACTATTTAGATTTACAGTATATACATATGTGTTTGTATCTACACTTAGGGCTTGATCTTCTTAATCTCCTTTATCTAAAATCATCTGTTCACTATAATCTCTTCCTTTGGAGCCCTGCAATATTTGGATAAAAGAAATAGGAATACAAGGGGTTAGGGTATCCTGCCATGTGGCAGGGAGTACTATGCTTGGCTTTTGTCTGCACTTGAACCTCTGCATATGCTTTGTTCTTACCTGTCAATTATGGTATACTATAAATGATTAAGGCCAAGGGGTCGGTATGGTCTTGCTGTTTGGGAGGATGCTATAGGCCGCTCTGTATTTGTTGCAACCACTTGCAGTACATGGTTCCTTTGAATCCGTTCGCATTGCTTTACCAGCACTTCTGTTTGCTTCTGTTTGTAAGCAAACCTCTCCCTTTAGGCATAATCCTTCTGGTTTTGTACAGAATGACTTTTCACTTTCCCAGAATGAACCTGAGCATTGCTGTGGTGTAAAGAAGCCTGTATGTTCCTGGACTTTTACAACAGATCTGAACAAGCCATTGCTTTTCATGGAACTCCAGAGAAGGACAGTCACCTCTGGTCACATCCAGTACGCACAGAACACTTTTGACTCATGGTGAAGTGCCTAAGACTATTCAGGTTCTTAAGGCAGAGGATATGCTTAACTGGACCAGTCCTAAAAGCCCCATGCACTTCTCTAGACCAGGCCCTAAAAAGATGAAATTAATTATTCTGTGTCATCGTGCTACATTCGGTCATATAAATGGCAGCAACCAAATACAGAAAGTAGTTTGCACAAAAGAGTATTCGAAATAACCTCACCAAAATAGTATAGCTGCATGAAACCCTATGGAGAGAAGGCCAAAACCTCTAATCCATTTATATGTCTAGTTGGTTTAAATGGCTGCTGTTTCATCCTGTTATATATGCCACCAGAAGTTTAGGCTTGGCGTGCTCACCAGACAACACAGATGATGTCAGTACAAAAACTAAAACACAGTGTGTTTTTCCATGGAAGTAATGGGCATTTTAGGTGGAATAATTCAATGTAAGAGCAATGTACAAGAAAAAACAATCATCTACAAGAGATCCTTAGTACTTGGAAATGTTACAACAGGACAGCATTAATTCTTGCATTTCTCTGAAGTTTCTTGACATATTACATCCATACAAAGAGTTCATTGTGATTTAAGAAAAATATCCCAATCTTAGTAAAATAAACATGCTTCAAAGTTTCGTATTTGAAACTCAAATGCCACATGTGCAATAAAACTAAACTCCATTTAAGGCAAGTAATATATGTCACTTCTAAAATTTCTCAACATTAAATAGCAGTAAGGGCTCCCAAACCCCCAAACTTATCTGAAGATAAACATCATAGGCACCGTCAAAGAAAACAGAAGCTAATCCAACTGGAATTTCACTTTCTTGATCTGAGGAGAAATCCCAAAGTACCTTCATATGGTATTGAAGCAGCTGATGGAATCTGTTGCTGCTAGTGTTGTAAATCCCTACAGACTTCCACAGCTGGAGGTCAGGCAAGTGATAAACTGAAAGGCACCGATCAAGTTCTCCATGATAGTTGTGACCAAATGAATTGTGTTCTTTTTGGGGTGGGTAACCGCCAGAGTTCAGAGTGACAGGACTTGAGGAATGTCTTTTTTGTTATTTAAAGGCAGGTCCGTGTTTCCTCTTAAAGCCAGACACTGTACTCAAATCTGTGCTAAGAGGTGACCACAGCCTGAGCTCAGTACTTCAGTTACAGGGAAGTATCTGAGCACTGGTGGACACATAAATATCAGCCCAACCTGGCTTGGGGCTGAGCAATTCCTAGTAGCTACCTGCTGAGCTGCTTCAAAGAATGGGGTTAGTGCTCTGAGTCTGAGCAGTAGCTGGAGTTATGGTACATGGGGCTCAATGTGCTCTTAAGCCTGTACCACAAGGTACAACCAGCCTGTTACCAGAGATGTTTAACTCAGAAAACGTGCTGCAGGGTTTAGTACTTTTTTGTCTGAAAACGCAGCTCTTCAAAACTGGGGGAGGAAAAGAAAGAGTCAGCAAGGACTGATCAATCAGCAATCAGTTGTGTCTTCTATTGAGAGAGTCTTTTGTACTCAGATTTCCTTAATATATAAGTTAATTAGATTAGAAAACAACAATCAAAGGGTCCAACCAGTGTCTCGGACAAGAACAGACCATTGAAAGTCACCGGAGCTGCTCAACAGAGTAAAGGCTGCAAATCTGATTGCAAAAAAAATATTTTTTTTAAATTTACAGAATTTATTTTTTAAAGTACAGGAAACTAAATCTGTGAAAAACACTGAAAATGAACAAAAATGCACTGAATGCAAGCACAGTTAAGATGAACTGGCCTTGACCTCAGCTGACCCAAATTAAACTCCAATTATTGTGGGATTAATTCTGGCATAAAAAACACAGCCTGTCAACAGGAACTGAAAACATTCCATAAATCAAGAAATGTTAAAGCCTAGTTGAGGATTATGCATGAAGAGTGAGGGGATTATGATAGGAAACAGTTCTTAGCCTGACGAGCAGCAAACTCAGCTTCCTAGATAAAGGAAATTGCATGTTATGTTCCCATACAGCCTAGAAGAAAATGCTGCAAGTTTCTGCTAGATGAAGAAAGGTATGAAGGTAAAAATCTGTGAGATGAAGCCTTCCTACGTAAAGCCAACAACTGTTACAGATATCTGTCTCTCTGAGTGTATGCAGCTAAATTAACACATTTTCTTTACTAAGTGAATTGCAGTTTGCCATTTTTTTTTTCATTTATCTATTTACTGTCACTAATAGAATGCAATTTCCCACCATCTCTTCAAAGCTTTTGCTATCAGTGGTATCTGTTTTCAGGCTTTTTGCTTGATCCTGTAGGTTATACTGTTGGTGAGGATCTGAACAAGAGGTAAAGTTATTTAAAAAGACAGGAGATAAAGAAATCCATGCAATTTGTTGAAACTTATTGCACATGAAAGAATGCTATCTTTCTCCAACTTAATGCAAGCCACACAACTCTGCTGTGTGCCCCAGTGGAGAAGTAACAGGGAAATGACACATTAATATTGAAGCTGCTGTGATGTGCCCATGCTCGCAGTATAACTTCTCCATGTCTATGATTTGCCCTCACTCATTCCAGTTCAGGAAAGCCCCTGTTTATGTGCTTAAGCTCTGCTGAAGTCAATGGGATTTCAGTGCAAGCTTTAAGTTAAGAATCTATTGAGAGCTTTCCTGAATAGGGATCTGTGCTTATTGCACTTGGTTTAATCAACCCATGAGATTTTGGTTTCTGAGTTTTTCAATACAAGAATAGAAAGGGTATGCTTTGTGTATTAAGATCAGTTCTTTCTAGTATTTCTAGTGTATGAAAATGTTTGGAGAGCGGTACAGAACAATTCATTCTGAAGAGACATCATTGTATATTGTACATAAGCACACATACATGTCTACACTCAGAAAAATTTTACTCAGTATTGAGGAAAGATTCACCTTTGTTTGGATCAATGCTGTGGTTGACTATTTCTGTAGCACAGTGTCCAGAATAACTGAATTATCCATGAAAGGTATACTGTCCATGTGAATGGCACACAGTCATTATGACAAGTGAGCACTATTCCGCACCCAGTGAAGTCCTTGTTGAGTGTATTGAACTAAATGCTCCATACTGCTGTGCAAGGTGATAGGTCCCATCAATGCATCCAAGTCGTTAAAAAAATCTACAGGGGGAAAAAAAGATTCAGCATCAGAAGAGTGAAGCTGCATTTGCTACTCGTCACCCTTTAATAGATTTTATTCTCTTGCAAATTGAGCCAAGCTGAACATTTCATAGGAATGAAAGTTTAGTGCTGGCAAGATTAATTTTAAAGCCCCGTGGTTCATGATGTTACAGGCTGATGCACAACAATTTTCTTTTTTAAAGAACCAAGCAGTGAGTTCTTTGGCTTTGCTTTTCATTAATTTCCACTGAGTCTTGATAAAGCAAACAGATGCTTGGGCAAGATTTATTTGGAGATTAAGGACAACTAAATCAAAAAGTCTGCACACAAAAGTCTGTCTATACATATGCTAGATATTTAAGCTACCACGGCAGAGAAATAGAGGCCTGTACAACATGGTCAGCCCAGCCTAAAGAATGAATTGGCTAACTAGCCACTAGAGGCTTAATTCAGTTGCCTACTTAGAGGCACGTACTATGCCTTTTGAGATGCTCTCAGGCAGTTGATACATACAACCTAGACAGGCAAATCTTACACAGAAGACTTCTGCAGTAGGAGTGTAGGTAAGGGTACCTCAAATAATGGCTTTTGGCAGCTATGGTTAAAAACTGAACTGTATCCCAGTCTCCCTTTCAGAGTGAACTGGGCAGCTTTCTGAACTCTGCTGACTGTATTGAACAAAGCTCCATCAACTGCAATGAGAGATTAACCCTCCCAACCCCCCAACTCATATACACACACCTACATTTAGGTGTCTTCATCTGGATTTGAATCCTGGCCATGCCCCTGCCTTAAATACAAAATTTAGCCTGAAAACCAAGCAATACTTTGCCATCAAGTCAGATGCTGAGGCACTTGCTTATGTTCAGCTGAGAGAAGTTTGCTCTTAAGAGGGAACGAGGTACCTTTTCCTGACTGTGCTTGAATGGGGGGAGGCTTAGGGGCTGTTCACTTCTTCAGAAGGGAAGTGTGCTCATACTTTTTGACATGGTGTGGCTAAGCACATCCTATCCAGCTCCACAACTTTGGGAGAAGGAAGCTGCCTTGCCTGCCACAAACCTCTCTCTCCAGAATGACACTGGGAGCAGTGAATGTTACCCACAGCTATGTCTGTGACCTGTCACCAGTCCTGACCAGACAAATAAAGAGAAAAACCCAGTGAGATAGAGATACAGCTATCAAAATTGCCTTTTTGGGCTGTTTTGAGCAAACTACGAGCAGACTGAAGAAAAAAGTCACCTCTGCAGTCTTACTTTGCAAACAGGATTCTCATTAAAATAATTACTTTCCTGATCAAAATTTGGTGACAATCTTCTAGAATAGTCCATAGCCTTGACTCACTCACCTCTGTTTTCCTTGGCCAGGTTGTCAGCCATCTCCCAGTAGTCATAGCTGTGCAGGATGCTATTGGTGATGCTGACATGGTTGGCAGCCATCTGATGAATGCGCTGTGGTATGCTGACGATAAGAGATGGGGAAGGGGCCCCTGTGCTTCCCTGGGATCCTACAGAGCTGACTGGAGAAGGGCTAGGGGACATGGGTGATGGTGTTCCTGTGCTCCTGGAAACAGACATTAATACAGTCACTTAAAAGGTGTTGGGATTAAAACCATGAGAATATCAGAACATACTGCAGGTAAGAAAATATTATTTCTGACTGCCAAGCTGATGTATGTTTCTGTGTGACTTACTTTCCACTGGCACCCCAAGGAGATGGGTTCTGGGCAGCTTTTGATGAATTCTGTAAAGGAAAAATTAATTCAGAGGGCATATAATTTATATAAGACTATGAAATGAATTACATTAAACAGTATAAAAGTAAAGAAATGTGAAGAAAAAATGTGCAAGTACAAGTATGTAAGTCTCATGATGCAGTAAACCAACTCAGCATTGTTTGGTGTTATGATGAAGCAGTGCTGCAGCACAGACTCAAATCACAGTCTTTTAAAAACCCTGGCATGGGGACTGATTAGGAAAACATGTTAGTGGAAATGGGTACTTTTCACAGAAATCCTGGGAGTTCAGAAGAAAGGTTTAGGCTGGAATTTCTTGTGACAGAGAAAGCCAAAAGGATTTCCCCCTACTCTCCTGTCCTCAAAGATTAATGTCATTCACCTAGGACACGCAAGACTGCAGGACTGCCTGGCTGACCACAGGGATGTGAATCTGAGACTTCTTCAGCTCAGGTGGGTGTTTTAACTACCAGGCTCAAGAATTTTTCTCACGATTGCTCCTCTTGGAGCTGTTCCTCTTTGTCTGAATACAGCAGCATTCACAGTGTCAGAGAGACTGCCTGTGTACACTGCTGTTTTTAGTAGCTGAAGAAAGTTCCCAACAAGACTCCAAAGGGGACATCAGATTTAGTGTAATCTTTTATGTACCTGCAGTCATTAAGACTCTCACTGGTACAGTGTGCTTAGGCTAAAGAATGTCATTGCTTGGTGAGAGACTACCTTGTACAAGCACTACATTTACAGAGCAGAAATTCAGGTGTCTGCAATAACGGAAACTGAATAAAATTATTCTAGTAGTTAGGGTGTAAGAGCTGGCGGGAGTTTTCTGGCAGGTTCCTGCCCATTTGACCTGTGGGAAAATTCTTCTCCTCTCCCAAATGCAGTGACTGATTTAATGCTGGCCCTGTGAGAAAGAAGGATGTAGAAAACTGAAGTCTAAGAAACAAAACTTTTGTAGTCCATCCCATCAGTAGCCTCCTATTCAGGAATGTCCAGTCTCTGATTCTGCAGAGGAAAGTGACTTCCTCACACTCTCCCCTGAAACCATGTGCGTAGATAATTGTGTGCTTTCTTTCCTTCTTGACAGCCAAGAAGGGAGACCAAGTGAAGTTCTGCACCTTGAGATCTGTTTTGATATTTGTTTAAATGTGAGACTGCAGGTGTTGCAAGCTGCAGGAGTTACAAGGATTATCAGCACTACAAAAACTCTTGTGTCCCATCCATGGCTTAGTAAGGAAAGATGATAAACCAGGGGCTTCAGAGCTTCACATATCTCAAGGCCAGGAGTAATCCCTTAGGACATTCAGTCTGCAATTTCCCATTCCCACCAATCATGGAACTTTTACAAGAAGCTAAATGACATTATTTTATTCATTTTGAAAAGGATAGCTGGTCATATAGAAATCCTAAGTCACTGTTTATCCTTGTCCTCCTGTGTCCTGCTCTAATGTTTAGTAGGTCTCACAGTTAGAAAACCAGATTCTGTTTCAGGGTTTCAGAATTGAATTTTCTTACCTTCACTGCTAGCTTTTGGATTTTGTTTGTCCAATGCCAGCAAAACTGCATGTTGCCTGGTATTATCAGCTCTGTTTCCCTATACACAATGATCACATCCTCTCTTAATCTGTTCTGCAGTAAGCTGGACACATCTCCTTAGCATCTCTTCTAAAAGTTTGTTTTCTCAGTTTTGATGTGTCCTCTGAACTGCTGTTTGTGTTCCTACACTGTTCATGTGCACACTGGCATTGGCTGCATTTTAGCAGGAATCACATCAGTGCTGTGTGTGCTCTGGCATTCTTCCTGCATTTTGACACTGGGCCTTCTACATCCCAGGTAAGTGGTATGAAAAATAACCCTTAAAGTGTCCCACAGGGGTTCTTCCTTCAATGGATTTTCCTTTGTTTTTTTTTTTTTTTTTAAGTTTCTTGGTAGGAAGGGTTAAGATGTGAAAAGGGAAAGTTCTCATTTACCATCCTGAACATGACCAACCTGGGAGTCCTCAGCATTTGCTCCTCTTACAGAACAACTACTGGCCTTTGTCTTTCTAGTGCAATGGAAACCAAGTATATGTTATTTATTTTCAGAGTTGGAGGCACAAAAATACAAAAATTGAAGTGGAGTCAAGGATACTTCAGCTGTAAATGTAAACCAGCCTCTGCCTTACTGTACAGCTTACCACACCTTTTTTCTCATGTTTTAGGTACATTGCTCCAGCTTCTTCTAAATTCTGCGCCAGAAGGCTGGGGTAAGGATTCTAAAGAGTGTAATGTTGTAAGGGACCATCTCTTACCCCACTTTCCTTACTGCTGTCCATTCTGTTGGTTTCTTTATGCTAATACGTCTGGCCCCAGAATATCTGTGACTTCTTTTTAATTCTCTGCTGCATTGTGTGTTTTGTTTTGTGTTTTTTTTTTTTTTAATGGAAATAAAATACTTAAAAGGAGACTTAAATAGTATTTTTTTTTTTTCTAAAAGAAATCTATGCATAATTTTTCCTGCAAATGTGTGTGACAAGGCTTAAAATCTTTCTTTGAGTGATAATGTATGTGGAAGTTCTTAATGCAGTCAGCATTTCACATCACTTGGTTTAGAAAGCTTTTAGATACCAAATACAAAATGAGTGGAGAATTGGCTTGTTTTCCACTGAAAATTATAGCAAATGGATTTTTTTCCTTATTTTTACTTTCAAAGGTGAGAATACTTTCTAATGTGAAACTGCACTATCATTGTATCAGCAGGAGCTCTGCAAAAAACCAAGCTCATCTTCGCTATAGTAAAGTGTAAGTAAGTCCATTTTGTGTTTGCTGTGAAACAGTTTCTACCTGCTAGTATGAGATATTTTACACGGTTGAGAGCTGACCATCCTGTTCTTAATGCAGGTAGTCTCTGAACTGGTAAAGAAGAATAAAGTACTGTAACAGGCACATATTTCCCCTGAAATCAAGTCACTGTTAGAGAAACGTAACTTGTTAAATTATATATTGCTAAATTTTTAGAAACAATTACAGTGACTTCAATTTCAGTTTCACAATAACAGATCTGTCAATTTCCTTCACTGTCTTCATGTGTTCAGAATCTGGTCATCAGCATTTGTGCTTGTATTTGAATGTTTTTTATTAATAAAATGATGGATGCTTTTCATTTCAAGATACCTCTCTCTGTAATAAAACCCCAAGAGACGATCCCTTTGTTCAAAGAGAAATGGCTGCTCGGAAGGTCCCCCTAAACAGTTTGACTTAAAGCACTTGTATGTTCACATTACTTTTTTTATTATTATTATTTAGATAGATAAAGGCTAATTTTGTGTTTGAAGATCAAGTGCTGGATGGCCTGACTGCTAGGTGAACTCTACCTGAAAGGTTTTGTTCCTGAGATACTTTCCAGGGAAAAGTTGCCTGACAAATACAGTGTGTTAAAATATTTCAAGTGTCTTCTTGTCTTACTGAAAATAACCAGGGTTTGGACTTCGCAGAGTAGAAAACGGAAGCAGTAGCAGGCGAAGCAAAGCAGGAGGGGAAGCCAGCAGTGTCATGTCAAGTACATGGCAGGTGGTTTGGCTGCCCTCTGATGCTTTCGTACAACTCCCACTGAAGTCAGTGTGGGCCATTTGCCAGTTCCACGAGTAAAAACATGTCCCACTGCACTCTCTTACCTATCAATCAGTTCTGCTAAGTGGAAGTGCTGCAGCTGAGGACTGATCTAGATCAAGTCTTCAACTCACAGATCTAGTGGGAAGTGTAATGCGGGAGGGGATTCTTGGAGGAAAATCTGTAAACCTAATCATAACAGAGCTGGATGGCACAAGACAATAGACCAAGAATAATCTGAAAATGCTGCTTGTTAGTACAATGAATCTCTCATCCTCATGAAGGGACACAGTGTGTATTTTGCAAAGAGGGGCGTTGTGAAGACAATGGAACTGAGTAGACATCAGGCATTGCCATGGGTGTCTATGGTAAAACTCCACTGACTTCACAGGGGAAGAACTAAGCCCAGCACACTGTTGAAGTAAGATGCCATATTTCCTATAATGACACACTGATTAAAAAACATGCCATAAAGAATATACCTTGAAATACTCAATAAGCGCTTTAGAATATTTGACTGCATGGTCTTTCTTGAGTCGGAACATCCTCCAGTACAGAAGGGCCAGGCAGCGGTAACTAAAACAAAAGGGAGAGCAGAAGGTAAAGCATGTCCCCTGAACAGAAACTCCAATTAATTGTCTTAAAGTCTCAAGCTAACACAGAGTGTAATGCTGACAGCTCTTTGCTTATGAATTTTATCATCATTTGTTTACAGTACTACACACTTTTCCATGGATTCAGGAGCAAGGCTAGGTATTACAGCCAGAACAGGTCACATTGACAAAGGCTACCAGTAAGGTACTAAACAAACTGTTCTCAGAAGGGTTTGCAGGTTTGGGTTCCCGGGCCTTGACTCTAAGGCTGCACATTTGACCAAAGGCTCCTCCTGTGAAAAGATCATTACAGGCCTGGAACTCAACATATGCATTTTTAAAGAATTTTTTTTTTGTAAATGCAAAGGCAACCTTTTTGGGTATCTTCTTCTGGGACTTTATTACAATAGCCTGGAGCTTGTATAATGAACTAGAGTTATAATGGGTATATTTTGTGTATACCCCACAGTCTCTTCCAGCAGCTGTAGATAGCTGGGAAACAGGGAAACCTTAGACCTGCCCAGATTTCACTGGCCAAGCTCCTCTATGGGAAACCCGAATAGAGACTGTGCTGGAGCCTGGGAGCTATTCCTAGGCCGCCTGCTGGGTTTGTTCCCCAGAGGAAAGCAGCAGTGGGCTTAAAAACTCAGTGCGCTGTATTGGAACTGTCTTCTCCCTGTATACCTCGTTAAATCTGCAGAGTGCCACACACCTTTAATGCTATGTAGTTAAATGAGAGTAATAGCTATTAGCTATAATTATCCGTCACTATAACTGATAATCAGCATTCAGGACACACAAACTCTTTGCTATTGGCTTTAGGTGTACTAGTCTATTTTCTGAATCAAGAATCACCACCACCTCTTCCCAGCAAGCTTTTTGATCGACGAGTGTGGGATTGCCCCCCAGTAACACAGCTTTTGCAGCAAATATCTGACGTTTTGGTTTTCCTTTGGCAGCGGAGGACTTATTTTGAAAGTTGTATTTAGCCTGGGAGTTAACGTGAAGCACCAGAAGGTGCCTTGAGTCAGAGAAAAATCCACCTTCCTGTGCCCAGGAGCTGCCCAAACAGCAGCAAAGCCACCGAATTAGCAAAATTGCTCTTGTTAAAAATCCCAGGCAGGGTTTTTCTCAGCATCCTGCCCTGAAAGCAGAAGGTGAATTTTTGTCTTTGACCGCTTGAGGGCAGTCTCTAACCAGGAGAAGAGGCGCTGCCTGGCAGCCTGGGAGCTGCCAGTGGATGCGGTGGTCTCGGCGCCACCACCATAACTCTCACTCTGTCACCTTCACAGGTACAGCACATATGCAAATGGTGTCAGCTCATCTGCTGCCTGGCAGACGGTGAGTTAAGATTGCTATTCATCGCCCAGCGAAGGCACCGTCTGCTTTCCCCCTCGCTGACCTTTCTGCTGAAACAGATGCAGTGGCTCCATGAATTTGGATGTGGCTCTGCAAGTACCGAGGTGCTCTGGCAGCTCTCAGCAACCCTTTGTAATACAGCTTAATATTATTTTTTGCCATTCTTTAGTAATTTTCCCACCTAAGTGTCTTTAAAGCAATTGCCATTAGCGCGTTCTGTGCTCCTCCCAACTGCACAGCAAACCAGTGACAAAGAAAGGGCATTTAAAAAATACATGCATCTCTGAATATTTTATTCTTCCAAATACAAACGATTAATTAGGAGCCCTTATTTATGGAGCCTAAAGATGCACTTGATTTGGATTTTTAACAGATGGTTAATAGATGTTAAAAACACACTTGCTGATTGTAAATGTCCATTTACTGAGAATCAGTAACCATGTAATAGGTATTTTATGTATTAACCACATAGATATTAAATTAAAATCTGATTTTAATAACACTTTAGTATTTTACTAGCAATCAGCAACCATCCTATAGCATCTAAGGTGCTCGCTTATATATCTAGAAACCTCAATTTAGAGGATAATCCAAAAGGCTTAATTAACACTATCACCGTATCTTCCTTCATATAATATAATTTATGATTATTGCGCCTAAAATGTCAGTCACAAAAGAAATGACTGAACTATTGGTACAAAAACACATCACTCATGAAAACAACAAACCATCAGGCATTTAAAAATTAATTATGCTGACATACCGTAGCTGACCTGTCACAGTCAATAAGTATGAATTGCTTATTTACAGAGACAGCATACAGACTTGGTACAGAGATACAAGGGCTGGACCTTCCCAGAGCAGAAAGTATTCTCTTAATTTCAATAGACAACATAATCCTATCTGGCTGTGTCCAGCATGAAAATCAGACATTTTCAAGAACCGGCTTACTGCAGAAAAGAAGCCTTTTGGGGAAATCTTGATTTACTAACCATAATGCTGCCAGCTGTTTGTCTTCTGGCGTGGCGTTGGGGCCTGAGTGGGTTTTTAGTCTTACTGCATACCTTAAATGAAAGGAAAAATGCCAATGTGAGTTAACTGAGACAGCTTTATATTACTGATCAGAGAGCTAAGCTGCCCAATGTCATTTAATCTGCCCCTTTGTACATATTTGCTCAAGTTACCAGACATGCATGTTCTTTTTCTGCTCATGTTTCAGAGATATTTTGCCATTAGCAGTGCCTCCCTCTGCTCTTTAAACAGCAGTAACTCCCTTGAACATCCATCAGTGCAAAGTGGAGCCTAGCTGGTGAGGCGATGCTGTCCTACCAAAATAACCTCTGCTGCTGTGGAGACCCAGTTATACAGAGTTCATGCAGAAAGGTTTTCACAGCGTTTGAATGCAGCCAGCCTGCCTTGAAGCTGGTGCTGCCCTCATCCTGCCAGTTCTGAGTGTGTCTACAGGATTTGCTCCTCGAGGCAGAGCACAGCAGAGGGGAACATGTGGCTCAGAGCTATTTTTGCTCATATGACATTACATTCAAATTCTATAAATATTAAACATCCACAGAGGTATCACTGCTGTTTCAAGAGTGTATGTGCTATGCAATCACAAATTAGTTTCTGGAAATCTCAGCTTCCAGCTGAATACCTGAACAATGGACAAGGTTAGGACAACACACACCACTTCCGAGCTCACTTCCAGAAAAATACCTGTCCCCCACAATTAGCTGCTTGTGTTTTTTCTTGTCTCTGCTTTCAATATCTTTGCAAAGAGTTGGTATGAACATCTTGTTTCAGCAGGCATACTTAGCAAAGCACTTATTTTTCTGAGCTGCAGCAAGTGACATCAATAGCAAATCACACTAGAACACAACCACAGCTACACACATTATTGAAAGCTATGGATCTGCAAACAAAATTAGTTTCCAGAGTTAGGACCATATATTTACTATCATGAGAAAAGATGGGGCAGAGAAAGAAAGAGCTTTCTGCCTTTTGAAAATAAAAAGAAGGAAAGAATTGCAGACATGGGGTGTGCTATTCTCTTACTGAAAAAAATATTTGATTTTGTTTAATAACCTTCCAGTCAGAAAGCTGGCCTTACAGTGCAGCTTCCTCTGCTACTGTGGCTGGGTCACTCAGCTGCTGGGATGATTCTGACCTTTGTTTTCTCTACTGACGCTGTCAGTAATGCTGACTATTTAGTACCAGCTATAATGGAGAAACAGACTTAGAAGACAAATTTTCTTCATAGGCACTGTGAGTGGGACTCAATTCTGCTGTCTTGTTTGGAGAGTCATGAAGGTGACTAAGTGTAGGGGTACCTTTAGTATGAGCTGGAGAGCTTTTGGGACTCCACTGGCTACAGTAGGAGCATGTGCACCAAATGGATCTTGAGTCTCTAATTTCCTATCACTGTTCAGGTAATCTTGCAACTGCAGTCTTAAACACGTTGCAATGTTTTGCAAACCACCACTGTGTGAGAATGTTTTGGTGTTATGTATAATTATTTTTCCCTTTTGAGTAGCAAAACTTGTATCACAAAGCTTTTGAAATAATTTGCGACCTAAGTAATATGAAAAGCTTTGGTGTTTGTTTGGGTGTTGTTTGGTTTGGTTTTCACTCTACACACTTTCCTGATTTAATATCAATCACAGATAATACACACACATTACATCCCACTTGGGAAGACCTCACTTCTCCCATCTTCCTATATCTAAGGAAGTATGTGATAGTGTAGATGAGCACGTTTGCACAGAGTAACCTCCTCCCTTCCTACCTGATGAGTTCAACTGTTTCTGAATACATTGTATAAGGGGATTTAGATTCCATTGGGCCTTGTTCCATTGCATTTCCGCACTCAATAAATGATAGTGCTGCTTCTGCATAATTCAGTGCCTTCCCAAACTTTTCTACCTAGAGGGAAAAAACAAGGACACAGAGAAATAGTGTAATCATCAAGATATGGTTACACTTGATGGCGTTTTGACAACATGAATTGTAAACTTGACACAAGTTGGTATATCTTCAGATTCACAAATTTTCCTATGAGAAACTTAAAATCCATCATACAGTATGCATCAGTGAAAATCATAAGATACAGAAAATAGAACTAGAAAAGGCTACAAGATGTTACTATGCCCACACTCTGTTACTATGCCAGGATCAACTCTGCCTAGGACATTCCTGACAGATGTTTGTCAAGGCTTTTCCAGTGATGGAAATTCCATCATCAGGCTTTTTGTTTCAGCTTTCATTAAAAAGCATTTCACACATCTTTGAAAATGTAGCTTTTCATCATCAGACAACAAAGAAAGGTGATTATCTTGAACTAAGAGAATGAGAATTAAATACTTAAATACTACTAACTCTTACTCAAAGGCTTATCTCTGTTCTCATGTCTTTTTTATCCCTACTATTGCCAGCCCTGCTTGACCATACTCTCCTCTTTCAGGATTTTGCTCTCTAAATCCTCCTCCTCTTTCAGGGACTGCTTTGCTCCTGCAGCTTCTTATGCCATCCTCGTTCTTTATTTATGTCACCCTGCCCCACTTCTTTATTTTCTTCCTTCTTTATTTGTGCCATCCTGCCCCATTTCTTTATATTCATTACTTCATTAACTCTGTGTTTGCATACTTGTATGGATATACATGCATGTAAGTCCTCAGTGATGGTGTGTATGTAAATATGCACATAATAGTCATATGTGTATGCTTACATACCACTTAATGTGCTCTCAGAATTTTATTTTTTATGTGTATAGAGATGAATCATTCTAATACCTCTCTGTCCTGCCTTCTTTTTCCTTCAGTCAGAACTCCTGCGGTACATAAAGCCCATTAATGGACTGGATGCATTTGGTTGAAATCTGATGCACACAGTGAAAGGTTAATGGACCTTATTCTTTTCCAAAGGATAAAGATTTTAAATAGCAACTTTGGAATGGCACACTGGCTTCAATCTATTTTAGGTTCTTATATGACTCCCATTGCGATCATACCAGAGAACTTCACAAACTTTTTATTATATTTCTCTCCCTGACTCTCTTGTGCAGGTGGAAGTGCTATTATCCCAATTTCACAGACGGGGGACTAAGGAGCAGACAGGCTTAGAGTAATTTTCAGGCTGCGCACTCTAAGTGCCTATGTTAGGTACTGCAGTGACAAAGTAGGAAGTACCAGACCCTGCAAAGTGATTTAAAGTGCTGGGAGGAATATTGAAGATATGGCATTTCCTCCAGGACCCTTACAGAGTCAAGGAGGAAAAGGAGATACCTGCAAAGGGAGATTCACATGGTAAGTAAGGTGCTGGTCCACTGTGTAGAGAAGCTGAGTGTAAAGGGTATTTCAATCACCTAAGACTGATGGGAGACTATTTAAACTGTGCCCAAAAGACTTTCATGCAGGAAACTTGTGGCAGAGTAGAGAATAATGCTTGTACCTCCTGTTTCTGGGAGTCTACCATAAAAACATTTCTCTTCAGGCTAAGAATTTCCTTTGCATATTAAGTGATCTTTTCCATTCTGTTAAAGCAACACACTAAAATGCACGACTTGTACTTCTCCACAATAGTTTCTGGTTTAAGACTCACCTTAGAATAATATGGAACTGAATAAACCATGGAAATTTGTGCTAATAAACTCAGGCAGAGTGTAAAACTTAGTGTCCTAAATTAAGGGCTTGCTTCTGCTGACTTGACCTTTTTACATTGTGCACAGCTAAGGAAAAGAGGTGAGGAAGCAGAGGTTCTGAGCTACTTCTTTCCTGCTGCTGTGACAACAAAGCGTCTATCTGTCAGCAAATGTACCCCCACCTGGAAGATGATAGCCATATTAATGCAGGGTCCCACTCCATATATTGCGTCTGCCATCCCAGAGGCTGAATGTTTTTAAGGCTTTGCTAACTTATTTGTAGCACTGGACAAACAGCCTGGGAGAAAGCTGAGAGATGGCAAAGGGAGCTAGCTCTCCTGGAGCACTGTGTACTTTGTTGCATCCCTTTGTCCTAGAATCACAGAATCACAGAAGGGTTTGTGTTGGAAGGGACCTTAAAGATCATGTAGTTCCAACCCCCCTGCCATGGGCAGGGACACCTTCCCCCAGACCAGGTTGCTCAAAGCCCTGTCCAACCTGGCCTTGAACACTGCCAGGGACGGGGCAGTCACGATTTCTCTGAGCAAGCTGTGCCAGGGTCTCATCACCCTCATAGTGAAGAATTTTTTCCTAATATCTTGATCTGAGTCTCTCCTCTTTCACTTTAAAGCCATTTCCCCTTGCCCTACCACATGGCTTTTTAAAAAGTCTCTCCATTTCTTTCAAAAGAGAAGCATCTCTTTAGTGCTCCATATAAACTCAGATTCCCCTTTTTCCTACCAGCTACAATTTTAGACACGTCAAAGCCAGGGCCAAGAATCTGTTGCAATAGTCCTTTGTGGGCAAGGTGTTCCTCTAGGGTTATACAGATTCCTTGTGTGCTTCCGATCATGTTGGGAAATGTCTGCCATGTAACCAGGATTCTTTTGACACTGAAGTGCCAAAGCTCTTTAAAAGAAGTAAAAATACCTCAGCTACCAGACCAAATTTGGGGATACAATTATAGCACCTAGCCAGCTAGTTAAACTGGGGAAGCAGGTATGCAGATCTCTTACGCAGCCTTCATTGCTGCAGTTACTAATTAAAGCAAAGGAATAAATGGAAAGTTTTATTTATCCAGGCCTTTATCTCAGTAAGTCATTATTTGTTAAGTCATAGTTTATTGGGCTATGAACATTTGATTATATAAACATTTCTTAATTTAACAAGCCTAGCCATCCTTATAATAGATTTTATAATTACCCCAGCAATACTGCACTGATGAAGAAACTGCATTGCAAAAATAATTTGGAGCAACATAACTGGAAAGAAAATGTTCTCACCATTGCATCTGCTTTATGCTTCTTCCGTTTAGCTTCCTGCATAAAGTAATCTGCATTGTGTGGCCTACCAGGGGAAAATAAGAAGACATTTTATTATTTTCTGAAGTGCAGAATATTTTAAAGTTATTTTCCCCTTATTTTAAACCCAATTTTTTGAACATTTTTTATGAAGAAAATACACTTATCATGTAACCATGCATCTTCTGTTTCCAAATTGCTGCCTGTGGAGACAATAGCATTTATGGCTGTTCTCATTCTTTAGAAGTCAGTGATTCAAAGCAAAAAAAAGCTAATAAAATGCATTTTTATGGATTATATAAACTGCTTCCCTAATTAGTGCAGTTTTGATCTGTAAAACGGATACAACCATTAAGTGGAACAAGTTATTCCATCCCCTGGTGCTTGCTTACCTCTTTCCATTCTGTCTGTACACTGTTATTTGCCTTTGTTTCTCCCTCCTCTCCAAACAAGTTTGTGTTTAATCTCTCCACTCTGAAAACACACACTGAACCCTCTTGCCTTCACAACTACCATCTCACCCTCCTTCTCCCTCTTATCTGTAAGCATGCTGAAAGTGCTGTTTACTTTTGCTGCCTGGAGTTCATTTCTAGCTTGGTGCTGGGGCACCTGCTGCAATTCCACTGGTGTTGCTCGTGCCAAGTTCTCCACTGATTTCTCCTCAAACAGATCTCCATCCCTTCCTTAACCTGCCTATGGCTTAACTGATCAACTGATTTCAAGATGCAAATTTAACTGCTGTCTCTGTGCTGAAATTCACAAGTTTGATTCTGATCCAGACCTATCCACTTCCATCCAAACTGAAAATACAAACGGATGTCTCCTTGGCAATGTCCTGTCACCATCTCAGTGAGCTCATCACGGCTGAAGCAAATTTCTTTATCTCCTCCACAAGCTTTCCCTATAGCACTTTCCCAGTCACTGTGGAAAATAGCCATTTGCCATCTGTCAGATCATAACCTTGCACCTTCAGTTGCTGCCTATTATAAAAGTCTTCACATTTCCTGACCCTGCACATTCTTCCAGACTCATATATACAGGAGGTGGCAACCTTCTTCCTCTAAGTCAGCTAAAACACAGAATCACATGTCCTGTTTCTCCTCAGCTTATACTGTGCTTACTGCCATATCCTCATCTCTCTCAGACAAGGAAATTTTGCCTTGCAGAAGTTTTCTTAGTATTGGTTAGTGTCATTCCTTTGCCCTTATCTAATGAAAAACGGAGGTTCCTGAGTAGTCCGAGTATGAAATCTGATGCTTTTACCATTCATGCCTTTAAGTGCTTGGTGTGGTAAATTATGTGGTATTACTGCCACTCAGCAATTTGCTGTAGGTTAACCCTGGCTGTCAGCTCAACCCCACGCAGATGCATGCTCACTTCCTTCCATTAGGATGGGGGAGAGACTCAGAAGAGTAAAAAGGAGAAAACTCATGGGGCAAACTAATCAGTAAAGCAAAGCAGAGCAAGGAATTAATTCACTGCTTCCATGGGCAGGCAGGTGTTCAGCTATCTCCAGGACACCAGGCCTCCATCATGCTTAACAATGACTTGGGAAGATAAATGCCATCACTCCAAACATCCCTCTTTTCTCCTTTCCCCAGCTTTTATATGCTGTGTACGATACCATATTTTATAGAATATCCTTTGGGTCAGTTGGGGCCAGCTGTCCTAGCTCTGCCCCCTCCCAGCTTTTTGTGCACCTCCAGCCTACTTTGCTGGTAGAATGGCATGAGGAGCAGAAAAGGCCTCGGCTCTGTGTAAGCACTGCTCAGCAATAACTGAAACATCCCTCTGTTATCAACACTGTTTTGGACACAAACCCAAAACACAGCACGGTAAGAGCTAGTATGAATATTTGGCAGTGTGTTTACTTAGTCTGTTTCCTTCTGCTTATGTGCACAGGATTTCAAGGACATTTAACTGCATCACAGAAGGTTAGTCAACCTTATTTTGAAGAGATGGAAGGCTAAGTATCACTAGACGGAAATAAAATTCAAAGTCTGGCTCATTTTGAATGACAGTTCCTTTCCTCCAACTTTCTTTAAAATATTATTCTCCCTCAGAGTGGATTTTCTGCCAGCTTACTCTACCCAGTAGGTCAGAAAGGGGTCTGAAGACAGGTTTTTGTCCCTGTATCTCATAACTTACTGCAGCTGCAAATACTTCCTGTGCCCAGCAAGATGCTAATGTTATCTTAATAATATGAACCATCTGGATTTGGTCTTGGTCACTGATGGAATATTAGACATTGAAACAGTGTTAGCTTGGCATAGAAAAATGGCTATGTTTTCAGAACTGTTGAAAAACCTCTTATGTAATTTTTAAGCCCCGTCCATCTCGTACAATGACGTAGGCAAGATGGTTTACTATGGAGTGCCAAAAAGCAAAACAAAGCAGAGGAAATAAACAAAACAGTGGTCTTATCTCTCTCTGAAATGATCTAACTGATGAACCTTTACATGATCCTTTGAAACTCAGGTCATTAAAATCTGTCCTTTGCAACATTTCCTCCCATATATCACCCAGCACTGTACATCAAATTTGCTTGTTCAAAGCATGGTATGAGGCTGTAAAAGCAAAATGAGATAACACAATGTAATTATGGTCCACTTATTTATGAGTTAATTGCAAAATTGTTTTCAACTTGTAACAGGATTTATTCTCTCAAGTTATGATTAGCAATGAGGGTATTAGCAAGAGGTATGCACATTACTGAATCAAGAAGCCTGCTTTGAGGACCCTGCCATGCAGTGATTAACCATAATGCAATGTGCAAAACCTAAAGTCATCAGTTTGTACTAAATCCACTTGTTTTTTTTTGGGAAGCCTAATATAAAGAAGAAACTATTAAAAGGTCATTTTAAAGCAAAGCAGATGTATTCTCATTGTGAATGTTTAGGTATTTCCACAGGAAAAATATAAGATTGATTTACAAGTCAGGGTACGCCTAACAGAAATTAAGATTCATTGAGAAAAAATGGATAGGGTATGTTTTCTTTTAGTTTCTTGAACAGAGCTTGTTCAATGGTGTTAATAAGCATATCAAATCAAATTCTGATCTCTTTATGCCATCTGTGAATCACTATTCTTCCATTTATCACTACATGCTAATAAATTTCCTATTCAGATTTCTAATGTGCATGTTGGGTGAAAATGGAAAGCTGAAATGTCCTATAGATTTAATGAATGTTATGGACTTTTCATATATCTCTTCTATTGTTTTAGTAAGAAAATAAAGATGTGCTTGGATTTGCTTTTTTTTTTTCTGATTTTTTAATAGGGAAGAAAGGTTTCAAATTCATTTTTGTTTAGGTTTCCACTGCACTTATACAGGATTTGTCTCCTTAAATCCAGTATACTAACTTAAATTATGTCATGAAGTAAAAAAACAGACACCACCCTTCCCGTTCTAAAGCCTCCTTGAAGTTAGCAGGTTACCTCAGCTCATGGACATGTGAAGACACATGAGAAAACTGATGCATAAATTAATTACCCAGGATAGCTCTTTTGCATACTGCACATTTTCTGTCTGTGAAGATCACAAAAGATTGTTAATTATAATTTGATTTTACATACCTTTAAGTTGTAGTGACTAAGAACCCATATCTTACAAATGTGAAGGTTCATCCAAGTTTCCTCTGCAACTTGGCCTTTTCAGTTACATTGGTGATCATCTCAGACTGAAGAATTTACAGGTAATGTCATTGGATGCTAATTTCAGATATTAGATGTTATTGATGAGAGGCATCTTGGGGAGAAGCAAATCTATTTTCCCACTGACAAGATATAGAAAGATCTGTGGCTAAACACCCCTTTTCAGGTCTTTGGTCTAAGGTTTGAAAACACTTTGCAGATCACAGCTTCACTACAGCCTAAGAAGCAAGAGAATAAAGAAAAATTCTACAGGATTAAAATGATACCAGACTACTGGTTGAACTGGAGTGTATGTGAGTAGCAGAAGGAGCACTGGGGTCTCTTTATTAGATTTACTGCTCATGAATGCAAACTGAAGTCCTGTGGAAAGTTATTCAATGACTTCTGTTTTTCAGACAGTTGAGTCAGATTTTCCCCTTATTTACAGCTGTATGTACCCATTGGTGTCAGCACTATCACTCCAGATTTACAAACAGAATTCAGGCCTCTTTAAAAAAAAAAAAAACTAAAAAGAATTCTGTATTCAAATTAACAGGTACAAACAAGTGTTTTATCTCTATTAATAATCGAGACTGACCAGAAAGTCTTTTGCTTCTGAATATCTGATTGTTGGTACTTTTAGAAATATAGTCTTCTTCAACAAAGCCAAAAAGGAGTTCTAATACACTGCTCTAATGCGTCTCATATATCTCTCTGAAAGGCAAGAGAAAGAGCGCAAAGCTTCAGCGCCAACTAAGTCAGGTCGCTGGTGAATTCTCCCTGGGATCAAGTGTCATTATGTGAAACTGGCTGCTCTCGAAGAGAATTTACCCTACTATGTTGATTGCGGAAAGCAATCAAGTACTGCTGGAACCATTTCAACGCATTCTCAGTCAACACTAGCCAGTCACCTAGGCACTGCAACAGAATCCATCCTTTTACAGAATAACCCCCCCATGGCTAGATCTGATAGTACAAACAAGGCCAGGCTTCCTTTTCAGCAGTGGCATTCAGACCGTTTATGACTTTGACAAGGGCAGCCTCAGTAGCATGGCTGTGCCTGAATCCAGGATGAAATTTATCAAACAATCCGTTAAGTGTCCAGAATTTCTCTCACTCTCCTTGCCACCACTTTCTCTGGGAGCTTGTGGAAAACCAGCAGGGAAGACAGCATTGCCATTGCTTGTTATGTTGTGCAGGATCCCAGCATGAGGTGAGATAGCTGTGGGCATCGTAATTACTCCCCTTCCAGAAGCAGCCTTTCAGAATTTCCAGGCTGTTGAGCTCCTAAGAGTGGTGTTACCATTACCCAGGTGAAATGCTTGCATGTGTTTCTCTCATCCTATTTAGCTCTGTGCCATTACAGCATATCTCTGCCACCTTTGTCTTTTGTTGCCTTCTCTGAATTTAATTTACTCCAGTTTAGTAGATAATTGCAAAAATGTAAACTCATGTAGTAAAAAAAGGGGAAGAGAATCAAAGTGAATCAATAAAAGCTTTACTCCGTACAGTAATTTATCAGCATCTACTGCAACATTATCTCCTTGGAACTCAGAGCAACTGCTGGTATTTCCAGAGTATGGTGTAGCTTAGATTCCAATATACAGTTTTAATTATAAGTGCATTCAAAACCACATTTTTCATCTAATTTTTATATTTTATATGAACTAAATACTAAACTACAGCATTTTCTGCTTCATTTACATAATCTACCACTTATACATTATTTCTTACTGTGGTATGGTGCTTTATGATGATGCATTAAAAAAAACCTAATAAAAGTTCAATTAAACATCATAAATGTAGCCAAGTGCATATTTTAATACTCTTCAGAGATAATGATGCTGAAGTGTTATAAAAAAAACAAACTAGTACTTCCTCAGTGTACAACAATTGCATGTAATAAAAGCAGCTTAAATCATAATTCTAAATATAGGACCAGCATCACAACTTTTGTAATCTAGACCCTAAAAAGTGGGTGTACTGGAAAGGAACAGAACAGTAAAATGAGTGACTTCAAAATATGAGCAGAGCTAAGGGGAAATCAGAAGAAACTGTCATAGCCATGGTTAGCCCTTACCTAGTTTTGAAGCTGTGCCAGTAGGCCCTGTAAGAAAATCCTATGAGAGCAGGAAAACCATATAAAGTGAAAGGTAGGTGTATAGAGCCGTTTATTTGCTCTTTCGTACTAGGACAAGTGTAAGGAGTAGGTCTGACATGCTGGGTTACAGATATGGGTGGTGATCTTGGGGGAAAAGGATAGAGCTGAGCAAGTTTTGCTATCCAAAATACTGTTCTGTCCTGTTGTATCATGGCCTCCTGCACAAGGTGGGTACCCAGTTATGGGACTTATGCTCACGATGGCAGACCCAAGCAGGTCTGGGAAGTTCAGCAGAGGAGCATACAAGTGGAGAGGGCAGAGAGAATATTTGTGACCCATTTAAATGATAGTTCTGTAGGCACTTCAGAAAGACAGGAACAAAGGATCTGATTGGAGTCTGGCCAAATGTAAGAAAAATTTACTCAATCACACAACTATGCAGCTACTATCTTGCAGGGCTTAGTATAACAAGGTCAATAGCTTAGGTTAGATGAATAGTACAGATACCTAGACAGGTAGTTACTGTTGCAAAAAATAGCAGCAAAATTAAAGCCTGCCACCTAATTTAAATGAAATGGAGAAGGATAAAATAAGCGGGATTCCTATTTTGGCAAAAACGCAAAATCCTGCAGGCTGACCGTGTCAATGCAGTGAAAATACAAAAGACCATGAGAAAGAGTCAAAGTCTATTACGGATTCCTGGGCATAGCCCAGATTCATGACTTAAAGATATCCAAGTGAAATCAATATCTAGGCTAAAACATGCAAGGGTAAAGTGTACAAGCAAAGAGATAGGAATGAAAGAAGTATTAACAATAGGGACTTGAGCTTCTGTATTAAAAGGTGAGGGAGAAAACACTACATCTTAGTAGACGGAACTAGCTGTGTCTCTTTCTATGCATGTTAAAGAGATATTCTGAAATCAACTAATTTAAGTTGAAGGCTTAGTAAATGTCTTCACAGTCAGACCTAGGGAGAGATGGCAGGACCACAGCAGCCCAAATCTATATTGTTTTAAAATACCATGGAACTACACCCTGAATTTTCAAGAGGCAGCTCAAAATGAAAAGCAGAAAGATATTTCTAGCAGAGGGACTGCATGGCAGCCAGCTCTGATGTTCCCAGCTCTGATGAGTGAAAAACCAAGGTGTGGGTGAAAATGTTGAGTGAGAGTACATGTGAAACCTAAGTCAATGAATGGGGAATTTCCAGTGAAAGGACATGGCGATCCTGAAACAAAGACTCTATCTAGGGCTCCTGTCCTTCAATGCCTAAGAAACTTTAGTAATCATAGGATTTGAAAGAAATCGCAATCTGGCACTAGAAGATGGGGAAAGCATCTAATAAGGGATTTGGAAATTCATATTCTTCATGTGTGTTAAGTCATCATAGCCCCATACTTACTAGTGTGATTATCACTGAAGATGAAAATATTCTTTATATGTTGAAGGAATCATCAGCCAAGGTTCCAGGTTTTCTTGGGGGAACACAGCCTTTGCCCCTGAAGGCCATTACAGTGAGCCTTCTAGTCCAGATGAGACACTTCTGGGTAATTTTATTATGGAAAATGGTCTTGAAGCATATCTTCAAATACATGTAAAGATATTTTCTACTGCCACAAGGACAGGAAAGCTGATTTAGGAATTAAGCTGCAGTCATTAGAATATCTTTTATGCACCATACCTGTGAATCCTGGCATCAAGGGTGGTGAAAACCCACACTTCTAAGTGATCCAGAAAAAGAAGACAAACCCTGAATTACACTGGAATGGACTTTTAGCTCTTTGAGGATAAACAAGTGTTTGACATCAAAACTGAGGAAAACAAGTTCTGTCAAGAAACAGAGGTACGGTAGAATAGTAAAAACCATGGGGGTTTAAATGAGACTTCCTCATATTCAGGATGAGACCTAGACTAGACAAAGAGCTGTAGTGTTCGGAGGATAGTCATCACCTGCTGTAGGCATCTGTTTATTGCTCACTGGTTGCACAGGTGAGGAAAGACTGGGAGAGACTGTCCTCTCTTCTGTTGGGCCCTGGAGGAAAGTTTGCTGAGCCTGATTGTAAGACCCTTTCCTGCACACTGTTATGATTCATTGTGGACTAAAGATACTTTCCAGTCAAGCTGTCTAGTAAGGAAAAGGCACATCAAAATCAATTGATGCAAACAAATCCTCTTTCCTGAGTGGCAAAGTTATCAGAGGCTGTTTCAGATCTGAGTCTGTCAATAAAACCATCACTTGGCTGTCTGTGCAAGTGAAATAAGCAGGGCAAAGATACCAGCTCTGTAGTTTGATCATCCATGCTGTTTAATTGCAAATCTCCCTGGCATAGTTTTGAGCCTGGTCCCAGATAATGCCTGGGCACAGCTGGAGGATACTACATGCCAGGGACTATTCTCAGGAGGCAGTGTTCTTTGTTAGGTGAAGAAAGCTTCATCCTATAACATAAGCAGTCCTGGACCACTTACCCATAGGAAGAGAGAAGAGGCATGGATGTAGCTTTTATGTTGAAATGAGGTCCACAGTCCAGACCACAGGGACTAGGGGTTATAAATCCTTTGCCCTGTGAGAATCTCCTGCTACATCTGATTAAGCACCTATTTCCCACCATACCAAGCTCTCATAAAATGCCCCTAAAAAGAAAGGGGGTACATGGCCTTGCAGAGAGCAGGCAGCTTAATTATCTAATCATGGGAGGCAATGTTTGCTTACAGTCTAATGTAATTTTCTTATGGGCAGTGTACACATGAAAGAATTTAGTGCCACAAGTAAGAAGGGAAAGAGAGGAAGAATGGAATGGTCAGATGAAGTCTTTCAACCCCTCAATGCCGATAATCTGGGAACAGTCCAAATAAGCACATGAATTTGTGAGAAACTTAGTGTAGTAGATGTTAGTCTATCTGATCAGTGATTATTTAGATTGCTAATGAGAAGAAAGAGGAGCCAAGCTCTTTTCCTTATCTGTGCTCCTGAGGATGTGCTCAACACTATAGAAGTCTCTCTAAATATTTCAGAAGACTAGGAAACCTTGAGGCATTCTGAACAATGCAAAGGGAGATGACTTCCAGTTGTTGTATGGGATGCGCAACTCCAGCACTTTTTCCTTTCCACTCTGAGAAGAATGAGGAAGAGAAGACTGAAAATGAGAGACTTTGGGCTCAAGCCAAGTAAAAAGGATATGCGAAGAAGATATCTTTATGAGCTCTATGGATAACACATTTACAGGTTGAATATTTTCCAGGTATGGGGTTTACTGGTTGACAAGCAAACCAGAAATTGTATCTCACATCAGGATATTTTCCGTGGACAATGCAAAGCTGGTGGGTGTGTCTAGCCTCTAAATCCATAAAAACCCAAAAAGCTGAAAAAGATACGTTATCTTCCTCGTGTAAGGTCAGAAAAAAGGAAGATAAATTTAAATGAAGAAAAACCACACCCCAAGTTTGAAACACAATGAGAGTGAGAAAATAATCTGAGGGACATGTTCTGATTTAGCCATAAGGAAAAACTGGGAACCTGGATATACTCTGCTCTTCCTTTATACCACACATGCAGTGTTTTGAAGAGGGTGTGGGGCTGTGCCCTTGGGCACTCATGGCATGTCTGCGGTTATCACTTCAAGGACAACAGACTTTGTTCCTAAATGCAGTTACTGGGGATTCTGTCATTCAGTGAAACTACATCAAGACTGAATTTGGCTTGAAGCATTATTATGTAGCCTTGAAAATGTTGTCCTCATGGAGTCAGAAATGGCCTAGAATCCAGGAATCCTTGTTAAGAATTAATACTGGAAACAGCATTGATGTCACTTACACATGTGGCATGCTGGGTACCTCGAAGTATATTTAGAGCAGGTAGAACGGCAAACAAGGGGAAGTAGAATTTTGCCTGACTGTTGAATCTATATTTACTTTTATATTGCAATGTATGTGCATACAACACTCTGCCAATCAAGATATACTTTTATTGACCTACTTGTGTTCCAGTTTATTGCTAGTGACAGCTGTTGTCAATGATCTGGAGAAAATAAATTGAGAATAAAGCAAGGAGACACTGATTGTTCAAAAAAATAGTTATTGTTTAAAATTAAGTATAAGAGATTTAGTGTCTTAAAAACATTAGAATTTGATTAAAATGAAGGGACTAAAGTCATGTCTGGATTACAGTAATTCAGAACTTCATGGATTACAAAATGAAACACTTCATAGGCATCATTTTGGACAAATGCTGCCATTAGGATTACTACATCATTTTAAACCTACTGTATTGCTTTTCTTCAAATCCTCTGCTGTGGTACTACATGAATTTGAAAGACACTGGCTGCCATGTTTAATTTGATCCTTCTAACATGTGAGTCAAATCTGTTGACATTTAACATTTGCAGCCAGTCTAATCTGCTACATTTCAGTGAATTCTCTGCACAGTAATTTCAGAATGAAGGTCTAGAACAGCTGGTATTCTGGTGGTGTTTCCTAGATACAGATTGTGGATAACTATCATAGTACATGAAAATCTCTCTCCTCTAGTTAGCACAATAGGCATTTAACCATTTCAGTTTTTTTAAGGGCAAATTAAGGCATATTTGGTTCTGCGTTTTATCTTATTTGGCTTTTTAGATTGCTTTTTTTAATGGCCCACAAGTTGCTTGGGGACATTCTACATGAAAGGCACTATACATTAACAGTTTAATTGTATCTCTCTTTGAAAAGGTGAAATAGTTTTCTTGAAGATGCCTGCCAGAGAAATCACATGTATCACTAATGGAGAAAGGAAGTGATAAAAGACTCTTAGATGGTAGAGGTGGTGAAAAAAGTAGCTTTCCTATGACAGTATTCTAGGGAAAAAAAGGAACAAACCAGCCCCCATTTTTTGTCAGCATCTTGAAGGAAAATCAGATGAAGATACAATAGTTTTGTTGTAGCTGTTTCTGTCTGTGATGTTTTTTCTAATCCAAACAGATGAGCATATCCTACAATTTTTACTTTTATCAGGCACACTGATACCTTTTTGGTTTGCATGTATATGTTTAAACTGCAGAAAAATTGAACAGTTGCAAGTAAATGACAGATGATACAGTATTTTAAGAGACAGGATGAGTTAGGTAGCACTTCTAAACAGTTTCAAATTTCCTCAATGGAGATTGTTGAATACATGTACTGGAAGAGTTTAAAACATGGAGGGAGGTGGAGGAAAAATAAGAATGAATTCATGGGAGAGAGTTTTCTCAAAAAGAGGCAGAAAAATATGTTAAACTTACATCTCTGTATGACTGCCATGAAAGCACACAGAAATTAATCTCACCTACCTTCTTTTTTCGACATACAAAGGAGTTACATCCTTTGAAGTCTATGGGAATTATTTTATACATTATATTAGGAAACTTGGATTCTTTATATGAGAACTTGGGATTCTCTATATGACAGGTTGCCATTCCTCAAGTTGTCCCTGAGACCAGGTAGATGTTGTTGTTGTTATTATTATTATTATTAAATCCCAATGCTGGTAGAAAGCAGTTGCTGAGGAAACAAAGCTGTTATCTTGGGTTTCCTTTGGTATAAAAGAGTTAGACATGTTGTGGGTGAAAGGGTGGGAGTGCAAAAGGCATGTCAAGGTCACTCCAGGTAGTCTGAAGCATAGCTTGAACAGAGCCTCTTCTACACTAAGCATTAAAAAAACCCCAGTATTTTCAGGCCAGAACATTAACAGACAAAAAAAATCTAGGATTTCAAATTTCAGTTTCACCTTCATTCCTCATCTAAATAATACCACATCCTAAATGACCCTGGGAAACAAACCGGCAATTTTAATTTACCAAAAAGAAAAGAAAGATAATTACAAGCTTAAATTATTTTCAGAGGAGGAGAGCGGGGGATGTTTGAAGGATGTAGTGGAGGTAGGTCAGGTATCTCTCAAAGTACTCATACTAACTACTGTTTCCTGCTCTCCCTGCCTTTGTGCTACCTTTCTCTGAGCAGCAGTAGCAACTACAGCAGCAGCAGTCTAGGCTCAGGGATGCAAGGCTCCCATGTGTCCTCTCCCCTTGCTTCAAATGATGCACATGGGAGCCCCTCTCATCCCACACTGCCATGGTTCTGCATATATCATCAGTCTGATGTGTGCATAGTTAATGCCAGAGCCTTGAGGGTACTCATAAAGCCTTAATGGCCCTGACCCACCTCATGTGGGCCTCCCCCCTCTGCCCATGGGCTAAAGAAATCCATTCAAGCTCAGGTCTGTGCCTTCACTCCCTGTCCAACTCGTTATGTGTCTGTCTTCAGCCCTTTCACACCCATGCTTGTGCATGGCCATGGCCCCCACTGATCTGGACCCTAAGCACTGTCTTCCTGGCTAGACCTCAAATCTGCCTTGTCACTACGCATGCCTGGCAGTCACTGGGCTGTGCCTAACCCTCACAGAACCTCATCCTGACCTGACACCTCACCTAATCTTGGGTCTGCCTCATCACCATGGACTTGCCTGATGAACTAGGTGCTTGGCTGAAGCCGATTCCACTCTTGGGCCTGTCCTACTCACCTTGCTTGGGTGTTGTGGGGCTGGGGCCCTGGCTGGCACAGTCTCTGCCCTGCCAGCTGTGTTCTGCTCCTTGGCTCCTGGGTCCCTGCTCTTTAGGTAGCAGCCAGTCCTCACTGCTCCCTGACGATTAAAAGCTTAATTTATGATGAAAAATGAGTTTACATAGAATGTCTTGTCCACTTCCTAGGGTACAGTATTGCTATAATACTCTGGCCATGTCTCAGTTCCTGCTGGGCAAAATGTATTTTTCTCTCTTTAGATGCAGAAAATGACATTGTTTTCTTCTTTTGAAGTCATCTGTACTTACATATCATCAAAGGTAAGCTTTGTCCTTCTGCAGTCCCTGGGTGTGCTGGACAGAGGTGACCAAGCCTCTGTTTGAGACTGTGGCTTATTGCAGAGAAGAGTATTTTCTGAATTGATGTGAACTGCTTTCTAGACAACAAACAGCAGAGAAGACATTGAGGAACTGGCTACTAACTTCAAAAAAACAACTAATAAACAACAGATAGTCTTTGCATTGTGTTGTAAATTGGCAGTTAGTTTTCCTACTATTTTACCAAGGGGTGTGTACAACATCAGTCTTGTCACTGATAGCCACAAATTCACAGATACTGCTCAGGGCACTTTTGAGTTTCAATGTGATATACAGAAGGAATAGAGCAGGAATATTTGTAATTATCAAAACACTCTGAAAACAGAAATCATTAAAGAATAGCTCTATTGTGACCCTTTAGAAGATCAAATTATATCTCCAGTCTTCAGCTTCCAAACTAGCATTGTACCTTTCCCTGGGAAAGCAAGGCTCACTTGTTTGACTTGTTTCATGCTGCACTGCTGATGTGCCCATGCTGTGTGAATTTGTAGCCCATGGTTCCAGTTTCTTTCTGCTTTGGATCTCTGATCAGCTTGAAAGACCACTACCCTGTGCCCAGCAGAAGCAAATCTTCTGGTACAGTCTCACACATTCCCTCACCTCAGCTGCAGCCCTGTTTTTCACGTGGCCTCATGAACTCTTTGTCCTACTAAATGACCTGATGTGTGGGCTCCTAGACACTGATATAGTGCAGACCAGAGGGGCACAGATTGTTTGTGGTTGATAACCACTCAGAAAACACCATGTGGCAGACAGAGATGCAATAATGAAATAGACAAAAAAGCCACTCCCTGGCTTGTGATCTCTGACAGAAGAGATCACTGGACCACCAGCTAGATGTCAGAAGGGAAGATGGGATAAAACAAAGCTAACTTTAACATTTATAGTTCATGAGCTCTCATCTCCTATATGTTACATCCAGATCAGTTCAGCAGGTTAAAGTTTTCGGATGAATAACCAGATACATAAGAATTCTATTGCAAAGGTTGTTAAAATGTTGACCAAATGATGCATTGTTAGAGTATGCAGAAAATCTCAGTGAAATGCATTTGCTAAAGGTGTGGATCATAAAGCAATCACCCTTTACTTTTGATTTCCAACATATTTGCCTATGAAGGAATTTAAATTGCTTTCAAGAAACCCAGAGAAGACTCATATCATTATAATTCTGAATGGGTTATAAACCTCTAAACTTCTGGTTTAGAAGTTAAATGTTTAAAACCTTACGTTTAGTCCATAAAAAAATTATAGTCTCGACTATGATATGTTAAAATGCTTTTTATTGGAGTATTTTAATGTAGTTAATTTTAATTCCATTTACCAAAAGTAACTATTCTTGAAACACATATTTTATGATAACTTGTTTTTTAACAAGTGCCCAAAATTAAGACTACAATTACTACTTCCCCCTCCACTCTCAAAAGATAAATATATTTAAGTACATATACTTAAAATATGCTGTGGGACCAGTTATCCCCACAGCAAAAGTGGCTGGAAGAGACCACTCCTACAACTCAGGTAGCTTGTTTTCCTAAAAGTTGCTTAGGTGCTAATACTTAGGCTTTTGAAGCCTCTTATGCATCAATGAACAAATACAATAAATAGATATAGGATGCAACATACAAATGGCTTTTGTAGCAAGAACAAGATTGTGGGCCTTTCTAAGAACCAACAGACTGCCCTAATGGCTTGACTAGATGCTCCAGCAGTGGACATCAATATGATGGTACCCAAATTGCTTCTTCGAGGTATTTCACACAAAGCAGAATAGCATCAAGGGACAATATGACAGTATTCTGCCCTTAATATTCTACTGGCAGTGTCCCGTAGGCTGGAGGATAGGGAACGATTTTGAGAGATGAGAAAGAGACCTGAATTCTCTCAATCAGAACAGCTAACAGGCTTTTGCTCTACATCCTAATTACAGAACCCATACATAAATGGGGGCAGCATCTATCCCTTTCTCTCGGCTCTCTGAAGACAGTGGCTACCAAGCAGTGTAGTAACATTGCATGGAAAAGCTCTCTGGACACATTTAGAGTAAGCAAGACTCTATTAAGAGTCTGAATACTTGGGCTCTGATAGAATGGAGTTGTGAGGGTGGTGCTAAGCTGTTCACCAGTGTCAAGTGTAAGTAGAAGTGTCTGAGAAAGCTGGTTGTAAGACATAGTAACTTGTCTGCCGGCACACTCATGTTTAGGAGTGGCTAAGTAGAGGCCTTATACAGTAGAGGCCTTATGAACCACACTTTTGGACATAGAGGGCTTGTATCATGCCCAAGCAATACTCTGGAGACCTAAAGCCATTTGTTTTTGGATCATTAGCTTTTGCCTTTTGTTTATGTAGCCTTTGTTGTTTGCCCACTTTACAGCCTGCCCTCTTTCTTTTCTTCTGTGCCTTGCTAAACTTGAAACCAGGAAAACTGAACTTATAATACAACATTCATAATTGCATTTTTTTTTGCATAACACTCTGCAAAACTATCACAGACTGCAATACAAAGTGAAAAATATACAGCTAGGCTTTATATTGAGAACAACAGCATAAACTTACATTGAAGTCTCCAGGATGTGGCTGTGACTGGATTTCACTCTTATGTTTTTTGCTGGAGGAGATGGAAGGTAATAGACTGCTGCCATTAGGTCTGCTGGAGGAAGTTAAATCATCGTTGGAGTATTTGTGTTTTGATGCATCAGAGAGGGGAGAGACGGGTGACCGAAGCATTTTCTCATTTTTATTTATTGGTATTGCCAAGCTGGAAATGGAAATTACAGTAATGGAGTGTCACAAAGCTGGCTTTGAGAAAGGTAAATGTTTTATATATTACCAAAACTTTGAATTTAAAACCTGCTGGCAGGATAAAGTCTATTGGTATCTGGAAACAAGCTTATAGTATTGGGACCAAGAGTTCATTTACAAATTTGTATCATGTTTCTCCTCTTTCCCTTCAAGGCAAATTGTAATTCTGGAGTTAATATAAAGTCTGTATCAGAGTACTTGAAAAAAAAAAAAAAAACAACCCAGAGATAAATAGCCACTTGCTCACCATTTCTTAAGGGATAGCTGGAGACAAAGATTAGGCTCTGATGTGTAAGTTCAGGTTATGGAGTCCTATTTCACCATTACAGGTGACAATTTATAAGCCATGCCAATAAAACCATATGTGAACTAAAACAGTAATGTGTTTAGAGATGAGTGGCTTGTCTTTGGGCTCCATGTCCAGCCTTTGGTAGCACTGTTTATACTAATCTAATACAGATTTTGGAGACAAAGAAAGATAGGCTGGTAGTGCAGACAAAAGGAAACATATGCAAACAGTAGACAGTGAAATGTGAGCTGCTCTGCCTTCTAAAGTAGAAAGCTATAGCACAGTATTTTCAGCTTTCATTTATTTGGGGAAAGAAAGACTGTAAAAACATGCCCAGATATAAACTTCAGATGCACTAATCCGAAGAAAATATTTAGCTGAAAATGTTAAAGCAACATACAGAAATAAAAGTTTTTCTTTAAGGAGACAGTTTGCATTAACACTAAACTTGTGATTAAGGTCAGACAGACTATTTTAACACAATCCCTTTCCCTGTCACATTCCCCTTTATTCAGCCTATTACATTTTATGGACAATTCTCACTTCTTTATAGTTACTGTATCAGACAATATATGCTTAATAGAATCACAAAAAAAGAATATAGTACAAACTATACTTCATTTCTGCACATAATTTCAGGGAACAGAGCTAATTAAATGTGTTCTTATCATACATTTGTCCATTTATCTGGCAAGTCTTTAAAACTAGCTGTGAAAAAGGCTATGAGTTGTAATTCAGAACCTTTTCTGTTTCCTACAGTGTAGTACCTTGAAAACACAACGTGAACTGTTTGGCTTTTAATGACCAATGCTGTTTACGAAAGCAAGAATCAGGGTGTGTAAGACAGACAATTGTACCCTTCTTCTTCGCCTACAAAATATAAGATCTTTAGCATTATTTTGAATGTGCAGGCTGAGGCTGTCATTTGTTTTCCTTTTTTGAACCAGAAACTCACACCTTGGCTAGCCGTGTTTATACATCACTGCCAAAGTGCAGGCTTAAAGCATCCAAGAGAAGCCATAGCTCTTCAGAAGTGTACCCAGCCTCAAAAGCTTGGTCCAGAGCTTGTGAGGAATAGCTGCAATTTCTATTTGTGCTGCAGACCTACATGGCCTTCAGCACACTGTGTAGGTCCACCTAAACGTATTCTGGGCAGTCAAACTGCCCCAGGAAAATTATCCAATACTCAGAAGCAATGCAGAACAGCCTTCAGTGGGCTGTTACCTGCTTGGACTAGGCAGACAGTGGCATCCAACATAGGTATGAGATATTTGGGGTACCTCTGCCTGGCATTGTGGTCTTTACTGTCAAACAGGACCTTGCTTAGTCTGCCCCTCAGATTGTAATTCCACAAGAAAATGCTTGTGTCTGAAGGTGGTTTTGTTCCTGTCTTTGCTACCTCAGCTGTGCTGACAAAACTGCCCGTGGCTCTGCTGTAATCCAGCCATAAAAAAAAAAAAAAAAAAAAAAAAAGAAAAGAAGGAATTCTGTTTTCAAACAAGTTTCTTGAGTGAATTTACAGGAGTCCCTCCACCAGCTATGGTGGCATAACTGATCCTGGTATCTACACCGCTGGTATAGCTACAGCCTCAGTAGCTCATCCTCAGCTGTGGCTATATTAGTGTTTGGTATCATGTCCTACAGTAGCACAAACCAGAGAAACATCTTGGAAGCAGGGCAGATCAGGGAAGAATTAGGAGGCAAATACACATTTAAGACCTTCTTCTTTGTTTCTTTAATGTACAGTTGCTACCAGGAGTACAGAAAATAACGTCAAGTAAAACACAAATTATTGTCTCGCTTCCAGGAAGCACAGAATTAACCCTGTGACACAGCAAGCTATAACAGTCATAGTATTCTCTGAAAATGAATGCGACATAAAACATATGACACTGTGGTAACAGGAATGGCATGCCTGCATGCAATCACCCACAATGAAGCAAACTGTTCTGTGTATTGTTTTCACTTTATGAAACATATGTGACATGTCAGGACAAAGAAATTGAATGCATATTTTTAAATAAGCACTATATATATCTTAGTGTTCTCCCTGATTTCTTCCAGAATTAATGACAAGACTTGCTCAAACCCATCAGTGAGGTGTACCATAGTAAAGCCTACTACAGTAAATACAAATATTTAAGTTTAGCAGTTTCACCCCAAGAGATATCATGATACTAGCAGAAAATTACTATTATTTTTTATTTAATACTGGCGACTAGCATGTACTAGCAGCATGATGCAGCTGAACTCTGAAAAGGTGCATGTCTAAGTTTGACTGCTGGAAGCCTCCAGAGAAACACAGTATGGTTGATCTGATATTGACAGGCGTCTGTGTGCACAAACCATGCCACCAGATCCTAAATATTCATTATTTGTTTCATACCTTGCATTCTTTAAAATTCTCACTGTTTTTAAAGTCTGAGATCCTTGTCCTAAAATATTTATTAATTACACTGAGTAGGTTACTTGTAATCTCAAAAATATTGCAGCTCAAATATATTCTGGAATTGACTATTGCAGTCATTGTTATATTTCATATATTCATTGTTATATCAAAATATTAATTGTTGAATATTTTTCTTAATCTTCTTCATAGAGTTTATAGATAATTGTGTTTATATAGCCAAACTTTAAGTTTGAAGCTCACAATGCTGTAAGGAAAGAAAAGGCTAGAGACAGTATGTGAACTGGTACCTACAACACAGTGTTTGTGAATACGTCTAGGACAGTCACACTGCTATAGCTATAATTACTAATTCAGTGAACCTCACACTTGAACTCACAACTTCTCTGTGCAATAGGACAAAAATGCAAGTATATAAATATGTCAGGAGCTGCTAACTTGCTCATTAAACCAGAAGAAATGAGAATGTAGTGGATAATTTTTCAACGTAAAATGTGATAATTAAAAAATAAATCCTATCAAAGGAAAAAAATAACACACAGCATTAAACTGCAACTAGTTGTATGACTTAGTGGTAAATAAAAAGGAAAATGCTTACCTATTTTCATTCATATTGCAATGATTTGCTGTTGCGATGCTGTGGGCAGAGGCAGCTAATCGTGAAGAACTCTCTCGCTCTAAGTGAGCCTTCTTGATGTCCCTGCACTCTTCCTCGTTCTCACACTGAATGAAGAGAAAAATAATAATCTTGTAGGTTTTGGATTTCCTACAGATCCAAAAGTATTTCAACAAGTCAGAGGCTGGTATTTTCTGGTACACTGGTGTGAATGATGACACTTTCTTTGATCATATAACTAACATGGTTGAGAGATGATTGGTCCATGTCTTAAAAAAATCAAATCTGAAGAGGCAGTGTGTGAATAAAGAGTAGAATATAAAACCTGAATTGTTTCCACCACTCCCCCACTTGCACTTTGGGATTTTTTTTTTTATATTTCCCTCTTTGCCCATCTCCTCTGCACTCTTCTCTTGCCTCAAACTTTTACCTCTTTTGTCTCTATTTCTTGGTATCAGCAACTATGCTTACACTAGCAAATGCAACAGATCTGTAGCTGGTCTGGAAGCCAACTGGCATGGCACAGCTGGCACTCATGCATTCATCTTGCTCCTCCTTCAAGCCAGGGTATGACACATTCAGAATGCCTTTTGAGAAGGCACTTTGGTCTGGTCCTGAGCAATGTCCTGTTACTGTCTGGAAGAATAGAAAGTAACCCAGGACAAAACCATGTCAGCAAGCATGTCAATAGTTAGACAAAGCTGCTGACTGTGTGCCACCACTTGGGACTGCATCCTGTCGCTATCTGATCTACTGGTATGAACATAGCCAATGTTTCTTGCCACTATTTTATTTCATGTTATGTCCCTTAAATTCCACCGTAAGCTCTCGAAGGCTCTGCTTTCCCAGTCTCCTGCAAAGTCCACATCCTTTTCCACTTCTCACACTTCCCCAATTTGCAGTGGCGCCTGAGTTTTACTTGTGATTTGTTGATACTGCTGCATGTATTGTGTTGCTGCATGGCAACAACATTTTCTGTGTTATCCACTGCCACTGTGGCTGCTGCTACAGGATTAACGTGGTTTACAATCCACAGGAGTGAAGATCTTACACCTCAGAGCTTAACCATCCTCCCTCTCCAATTTATTCTTCTTCTTGAGATGATGACAGAGGTGGAAATGATAAAGACCTCTTTTTAATTTTGCAGTTATGCCTGACAGTCTGTTCTTATTAGTCTTATTCATGAAGCCTTTTGGAAAGATGGATCACATAGTTGTGCATAGCAGCTGTCCCATTGAGGGTCATCAGCTTGTGGTACTCCAGGAATGTTTTGTATTTATTATATCACTAAAACCACCACCAACAGCAGTGCTTTAAAACAAAAGAGTAAAGGGTAACACGCACCACAGGAAGTTAGATTAAGCATTGCTAAAATGACTGCTTTTATTTTGCTTCTCTGTCATGTCCTCCCATGTCCTTCTGGGTGTTCAGCCTGACACTATCACACTGGCATCTCTTATGGCCTAATCCAGAAATATTTTGCTTTTGCCACTCCTTCTTGATCTGCTTCCCATCATTTTGTACTGCGCCATTGCTTCCATGCTACTTCCCAAAGAAAATGCAGACAAACACATCTCAAAGCTTATCAGAGCTCTCTGTTACAGCTCTGCAGGTAGCCAGAACAGGGTTGCCACCTTTCAGATACTAAAAGAAGAACTCAAAGGTGAGAAAAAAGGATAAAAAAAGAAACACTTCTTTAAATAAACAGCCCTAAAAGTATACAGATCAATTAGCACACGAACGGTAGCTCAGAGGGTGACAGTAAAAACTGCCCAGAAATTGGGCAGATGGTGATTCCAGTTCAGAGTGACTTTTGCAGTCAGATCAGTATAGATGGACAAAAAAGCCTCCTCAGTGAACAGCTGTGGCCATGGGGTGGAAGGGGCTTTTCACCACTCCAAATGCACAGTTCTGGAGAGAAGCCTCAGGAGAGAAAACTACACTAGTAAAGATGCAGTGCATCCACTAGAGTGTGGAAAGCCATGCGCCAGCAGCAAGTACCGAGGGCTGTGATCTCTCATGGCCAGTTTTATCACTTCTTGGGGTGGTGTCTCCCCAGCAGTTTGGCCAGTTCCTATGCAGTGAGCGGGGACAAATCCCAGCTCTGAAGTGCCAGGCTGGAGACAACATCACCATTGAGCATTGGATGTGGGTACAGATAATGCTTGCCTCAGACTTGCTGGAGGCTCCCCTACCCACCCCATCAATCCCCTTGAAGCTCACCTTGCGTTTCCTTCTAGATTTCGGTAAACACTTCTCTGCAGGGGGGTCAGCACTACTACCCTGCGGGAGGCTGGCTGCCTGGTTTGCTCCGGCGCTCATGGCCAGTGGCTCTTCAGGCAAACGCTCTGGAATCCTGGACAAAAGAGCCAAGTCAATGTTGACCCACAGTGACTTTACCTCATCACTGTCTTTCAGAGGAGACAGGAGCTCATTCCTACCGAAAGGAACCAGGGTGTAAAACTGGTCCTCCAGCTCCTTTGCTATTTCACTACTAGTCCTGGCATTAATGGAGCCAAAGGCACTGCAGCCACCGTGGGGTTTGCTGGCGGCGCTGGTCCCCGTGTCCTTGGTGCGCGGCTCAGACCCGGCTGCCACAGGCACCTTGGGCAGTGGGCGCTCCTCTCGCTCCGACTCGGAGCCCGAGTCCGAGGAGGATGACGAGGACGAAGACTCAGTCTCGATGAACTCCTTGGACTTGGGCGCCGTTTTGCTTGGCCCCCGGGCCCGGCGCTTCTCGCCGGCTGCAGCCGGGCGGGGTTCCCGGCGGTGCCCTGCTCTGCAGCCACTGCTGTTGGTGTTGTTGCTGCCGCCAGGCCGGGCCCTCGATGCCTCGCCAGCAGTGCTCTCCACAAAGCTATGGCTCCCAGGGGGCTCCTCCGCGCTGTGGCAGTGTGGGCCGTCCCCAGCAGAGATCCTCTCAGCCCGCCGCGGTGCCTTCTTCCCCGCTGCCCGCCTTGGAGGCCCACCGTCGGCCACAGGGGGTGACTTTTGCCGGCTGCCCTTGCTGCCCGGGGCTTTGTTGGCTGTCCTGGGCCGTGGTCCGTCCCCGGTAGTGGTGGCGGTGGTGGTGGTGGTGGCGCGGACCTCCCCACTGCGGTGCTCGGCTGGGCCGGTGGCTGGGGTCTTCTCACTTTCCTGCTGCTCTGCCTTCACACGGCCATAGTAAGGATGGGCCTCCAGTGCTGGGCCATCATGGTGGGTGAGGATGGGTGCTTTGTGTGGGGTGACTTTATTCAGCCACTTATCCAGCTGCCACTTGTTGGATGAGGGTGGCTCAGGCTGAAAGGGAAACAGATGGCAATGAGCTTAGTGCTGAGACCTTGCTGTCCTTGAGCAGGGATCCCTCAGAGACACCAAAACACTGTGTCTCCTCTGGTCAAAGAGCCATCCCCAAGACACAGCACTCCCCTGGCATGGGCCCTAGAGTGGGTCATGTGGGGCTTGCTGTGCAAGGAGTATTTTTGGTTTCAGAATGAGGTTGGGAAGGAGGACAGCTTCTGTGATTCATCATTTCTAAGGATGATTCACGCAGTGCTACTGGCATCAGCTTTACTGGGAAACGCTCCCGAGGTTCCAAATAGAAGAAAATGTAATGGCAAAAGGGAAGAAAACAAGGCAGGGGTACAGCTAAGGCTAAGGGAGGATAGCTAGTAGGACAGCTATGGATATGTATTTTGTGTCCTGGGCCATTGCAATAAATATATGAAGTACTTAAAAAGCACACAAAAAGCCATATAGTGGGGATTTGAAGGGCTAACCATTGATTCATGTCATCTGTCTGGTACTGATGTTATAATCTTGTGAGATCCCACAAACATTGTTGTGTGGTGGCACTGTCAAGTTCTCATTTTGTGAGTACTGTGCGGCTGCTAGCTTTTCTCTTTGTTCCTGTCACAACATGATGAAGTTATAAGAGAGCACCTAGAACATAATGGTGTTTGGACAGCAAATAAGTGGGATAATCATAATTTCAAATGTAACCACAGCTCAGACAATGTTATTTCAGAACAATGCGCAAGTGTTTTCTAGTGCTTCTTGCAATCAGTAATTTGAATGTAATAAAACAAAGAGGAAAGGCAAAAAAAACCAAAAGAAACATATGATGGAGTAGATGGCCAGCCATAAGCTAGCCCCACAGAAGCCAGTGTGAAAAGTCTCCTAATTTCCTTACCCGGAACCAAAATCTGATCCACTAGGTTACTGCATGTCAATAATCAAAAAGCGTGTCATGAGTCTAACAAGGAAACCATCAATGCTCTGGAAGAAAGTTTACTCAAGAGAGAATATCCGCAGACTAACTTGAAAGAGTCTTTTACTTTACTCCTTATTTAAAGTAGATGCCTGAGGGCAACACGGGTTTCCTGCACAGCCAAGGGCGTCTCCAGAATCACCAACTGAGGGTTGTATACACTCTACATAGAGCAAAGCCTCCTAAAATAAGCAAACCAGTTAGACATTGAAATTCATATGATACAAATATTTCTTCTTTGCAAAAGTGTCTAATTCACTTGTTACTGAGCAAGCCAATACCTATGGGAAGTTTGCTGGATTGCCTTGTATTTGTTTTTTCTTCAGCATACTCCCTAATATCTTACATGAGGAATTTCTTCCCTGAGCTGTAAATCTTGGAAATGGATGGGTAGTATTTCTCTTAGATGAAGATATACTTTTACAACTCTTAAATCTTTATCTAAAATAAACAGCATTTTTTTGATTGCTGCTGAAAATACAGATAGATTTGTTTGGCGCCATTCTGGTAAACATACTGAATTTGACAGATAAATAGTTAAAAGTTCACTATACATGGAAGTCTTTCCATTATTCAGGGATATTTAAGAAAGGGACATATATCAAAGCATGTGGGGAAAAATATACCACTGGCCATAAGTATAGGTCGGAGTGAATATAGTTAAAAAAAACTTCCAGCTTTCCTGCTAAATCCCATTCTGTCTCTCTATGTACCTTGTAATTCTGGAAAACAGTAGTTCACAGAATATGGATTTCAAGGGATTACAGTAAACCAACAGAAAACAGTGATTAACTGCTGCAGTGTCATAACTTGGCAATGTGGTACTTTCCTAGAGTGATATGTCTGCTATTTAGGCAGAATAACTACAGTCTCAGCAACCTATAAGCCAGCTGTGAAGTCTAATAAAAAGGATCAACAATGTTGCCAGATTTACTAATTTTGTCAGGAGTTTCAGGACACTCATTATTTTTTCTTAAAGCTTTGGCTCTCAGAATCATGGGCTTAGATGCATTTCTGGGGTTTATTTAAATAAAAAATAGAAACCTTATGGCTTCTAAATAAAACCCTGGGATGCATGTCCTAAAAAAACCCCTTTAAGATTCATCTGCTAAAAGTAAAATGTCTGCAGGCCATCAGGTAAATGAAAAGAAACTAAATTTTAAAAAATCAGCATTTTAAAACTTATTTTAATATTTTTGGGCCCTGATACAGTTTTGTCAGTGTGCATGAGTGATGCTAATTCACTTTTCAAAATAATATATGTGATTGATTGCTCTAACTGAAAAGTACTGTACTTACAAATCACATAAAAATAAGGCACCTAGCAAGAGAACAAATCGTGACAGCCAAGAATGAAGAGCAGGCCTGACAAAAAAAAGGGATTGGGAAAATTCACATGAAAGTTTTCACCAGTCCACTTTACATGCCTAACTACCATTATTTGTGGGAAAAAAAGAAAACCCCTAATTCTGCAGCCTACATCACATTCACCCTCGTCATCCGCTACCGGCAAGACGACGACCAAAGATCCTCCAATGGAGACGGTGGCACATGTGCGCTCAGAGAAGGCAGGCACAGTCTCACCCCCTAGCATGTCACATACCATTCTATGGAAGACAAGTCTCAGTTTGCTCAAAGTGGGAAGCTTGAGATGGCAATACATATGAATATGGTGACCAGGCGACTGAAGCACCTCCCGTATGAAGATAGGATGCGAAAGTTGGGGTTATTCAGCCTGGAGAAGATAAGGCTGTGTGGAGACTTCATAGCAGCCTTCTAATATCTGAAGGGGGCCTATAGGGATGCTTGGGGAGGGACTCTTCATGAGGGACTGTAGTGAGAGGACAAGGGGTAACGGGTTCAAACTTAAACAGGGGAAGTTT
>JASSUY010009616.1:14103-41269 GCA_032466535.1 Forpus xanthops | reverse complement strand
AGCATAAAAGAAGATATGCAATATGTCAGGAGCATAATCTTATAATGGAAAACGCTTTATGTCCTCTGGCATATGTGAATTCGCCTAAATTCAAAAGCACATACAACCAGGAAGGTGGGATCACTTGTGATGAACCACTACTAACATTGATAGCTACTAATACTTCTCACTCTTGCAGAATTACTGTAATTTGAATTGCCTCAGTGTAAGAACTCCCTGAAACCAATCAGATTTCATTTAAAGTTACCTAAGAATTGTATAGGGAAAAAAGATGTAAAATATTTGGAAAGTTTAGTTGGGAGCATTTCACCACTAGCTGTCAAGATATTTGATGCCATGATGCTATCAAATCGATATGCAAGCAAGGAATGGGTTGGAATTTCTAACATTTGCTTCTGGAAAAGCACCTTTGTGTGTCTGTGGCAATTTAGAAGACTATGCCAATATTTTTAGGTGATAATTTTTGGAAGCCTGGATTATAACCAAGATATGAAAGCAGGTTATGTAATTATTATTTGTCTATTTGTCACTAGAAACCCTAAAGTTTGGGTAGAGTACCTAAGAGAGCAAGCTCATTCATAGCTACATAGGCCTCATAAGCAGATGCAGGTATCTGTTTCCCAGTAATCTCAATGATGTCATAATTAAACTACTACAAAGCCATACAGCTTAAAGTTAATTTTGTTGTATCTGCATGGCCTATATCATAGCATGTGATGCTAATAACCTTGAGCTACTGTTATTTCGACTAATACTATATGTATGCTAATTCATAGCTTTTTATAAAGGTCAAAAAAGAAATAGAAAAAATTGCAACTATCATGATCACTTCAATAAGCAGAAGAGAAATGATAGAATCATAGAATAGTTAGGGTTGGAAAGGACCTTAAAATCACCTAGTTCCAATCCCCCTGCCATGGCCAGGGACACCTCCCACTAAACCATGCCACCCAAGGCTCTATCCGTCCTGGCCTTGAGCACCACCAGTGATGGAGCATTCACAGCTTCCCTGGGCAACCCATTCCAGGGCCTCATCACCCTTACAGTAAAGAACTTCTTCCTTATATCCAATCTAAATTTCCCCTGTTTAAGTTTGAGCCCATTACCCCTTGTCCTACCACTGAAGACCCTGATGAAGAGTCCCTCCCCAGCATTGCATCTCTATTGTCCTCCTTCAGATACTGGAAGGCTTCTATGAGGTCTCCACTCTTGCTTCATTGAAAACTTTTCTCAGATTTTAAACAAAGGCATAGTTTATTATAGAAAGAAAACCAAAATTATTGTGCTGGATTTTAATTTACTGTCATTTTACTTGTTATGCAGTTTTTCTTTCTTTGCTTAGAATATGAAATCCTGAAATGTCAGTATGCAAAATAAGTATGGATGTGCACAGCAATGTTGTGTAACTGAACAAAAACAAAACAGTTTCCATAGCTAATGTTCCTAAGCTTTCTATAACATAATTTCAGTTTCATAAAAGGAAGATTTTGTTTACTAAGTTTGCTTTGACATTTGAGTTTAGTTATTGCCATGGCAGAAGACAAGCTGATTAGGTCATATGTATCATCTAAATGGAATTCTGAGTAATGTCATCATTCAGTGGGTCATTGAGAACAGAAAAGTGATTGTACCCCATCAAACCAGGCTTTATAATCAAGAAAATAATACTTGGAATGTATCATTAGACTGCGCAGATAAGAATTCTGATTGGCTGATATTCACATAAGGAGTATGGGCTTTAAATCTGAAAAGGGTGCTTAAGAGGGAAAAAGGAGGAAAAAAACAACTCTGAAGTGAATCAAAATTTACAGCCAAACTCATTCACATAAAACTGATTTGAGATCAGCTTTAAATATTCTGTGATACAACCAATATACCATCATTTTCAGTAATAAATTCATTTCATTTATAAACATTATAGTTGGCTTAATCTGATGGAGATAGTGCGCTGGGTAACTTTTACATATGTTTAAAAAATAAAGTAAAAGCCAACACAACTGAAAACAAAACACAACAAAGTCCCCCACAAAAAACAAGCCCTCAAGCTTCCCCCAAGATTTTGGGCAAATTTTGAGCAGTTTTCTCTTCAGCTAATTGAATTAATTACATAACTCTTCCATTTATGACTATTTCACCTAATAAATATTTCACGAAATCAGTAACACACCTCAGCAGATGTTGACTATTGTTTTGGTAGTGTACTGCGTATTTTCTGATGTAGACATTTTCAGGATATGACTATAATTCAAAAGGAAATGTAGGGCTCTATCCAAACTATCTTGGGTTAGGAACTATTCAAACCATCTTTAAACAAACTTGTACAGAAATATTTAGCTACCTGAAGTGCTTGAAATTCTATCAACCCCAAAGGGCTCAAGTTAGTCCAAACTGTAAAACACGCTTTCATTTAAAATATATACGAGCACTGGAGATGTGTTGAATCTGTTGTATATTAAGTTAGCTTTTGTCAGCAGAACATTGCAGGGATTTAAACCTGTGCTAACAAATTACCTTGATTCAGAGCACCAACTTGACCTGGATCTCCTGAGTTATAAAACTGAGCATGATCAAAAAAAGAGAGTGACAGCCTAGGTTAGACTCTTTTGGAATTGTAATGTCCTCCCTTTCACTACAACTGGAGAGTTTTAAAAAACTGGGGAATGTTTTTTATTAAATGGAATATGAAGTAGTCTTGAGAATAATACTGTATTTAACCTCTGTCTTGTAAGGCACATATATTCACACATGTCTGTGTATCTTGCCTTAGGCCAATGTCACAGAAAAGAGAGAGTTCAGTTCTGTAAGGTACTGAGTAGTCTGGCTGTGATCCAGCAAAGCACTCAAATATGAGCTTAAATTTAAGTACATGGAAAAGCCACTAACTTCAGTGGGATTATGCTGAAAGATAAACTAAACTTAAATGCTTTTCTGGATCACAGCCACAATTCTTATCACCAAGTGAATGCAAATCCAACCTGGGAGGAGCATTTTTTTCTCTCTGTTTCCAGACAGAGCTCACAAAATACAAAGTTCCTTTCAGGAAAGGGAGTTCATGTGATAGCCAGACTGAACAGGTTCAAAGGATTGGGATGAGCTATAAATCTTGGGATGTTTGTGTTCAATCAGGCAAACAATGTTCTTTGATATTCCTAGGTTCAGATATTCATGTATTCATTTAACACAATAACTGGGTCTGGACAGGCGTATGTGTGAAGCAGAAGAAACCAGGTGATAGAGTGACAGGCAAACAGTGTTCCCTATTTTCCTTTGCCAAATTTCTCTTTTTATTTTAGCTGTGTCCTCTGTTACTTCTGTACTTGAAGAGAACAAGAAGTCTCTATGTTTAATAGTGTATGAATACCCTTACAGAATTCATATCACTAGAAATGAGACAATACAGTCTATATAATTAGGCATAAGTTACATTCTTGTGGGCCTACTGCTGTTCCACCTGCAAACAATAGGAAAGTGGGCTTTTGAAACAACATGTCTAAGAGCAAATACAAGCCTGTGCTTTTCAGCATTAAATATTAAGGTTATGAACTTTGTCATTTGGTATGCAAGTTTTGAACTGTCCTTGGTTCCCACCAGTGTAGAGGACCTGGTTAGAGAACGGAATCTGCCAAAGGAAGACAAAATACTTACAAGGGTGATGATGTGACTTCAGCAAATATGCAATGGTTTTCTATGCACTGGACACCTTGATTGCCAAAATGAAAACTAAACCATAGTAAGCTTCCTATAAAAAAGAAAAAGAGTAAATGTCCTCTAAAATAGCATTAAAACACCTAGGACTGCCTCAGCAAACTTGGCCACATGGGGATTTCTTGAAGGCTTGTGTCTTATTTAAAAATAATACGCAATACACACAATAGGGCTTCATATTTCAAGGGAAATAATTAACGACAGCATTGCACTTTCTAGCTAACATCTGTCATTGAAGCAATGGGCAGCTCTGGCAAAAGTCTGCCACATTGCACCCTGCAGTACTTTCATATCTAACTGATAAAGAATTCTATCAGAGGTTAGTGAACATAAAACACTTTTGAATTACAAAGTGCCCAAGCAGCTCAGCATGTGTACTTTCCCCCCCTCCCCTGATTTATCTTGTTCCCACAATCCAACTGCTCACTTTTTCATCATATCCACCAATCTCTTCCTTGTTGAGAAACAATTGTACCCTAGGAATCTCTTGAACTCATTTGTACTCTTTCCTTTATTGTCATTTCCTTGAACCTTGTACTATGGCTTTATTATCTTTCATATGAGCTCCAATTTTCTATTTACTCCTAGATCGTTATTGCTATGAAATGTTCTCCAGATTTAGAATCTGTCACGAACAGGTATCAATTCCTTTCATAAATTGGAAAAGTCAATTTTTTAAATCACCTCTTGAAATTTGAAGACTGTTCTGTAGTCATGCAGGTATATTTTATGTTTTCATCAAATATTCATAACAGTATTTTAAAGCAGAATGTGTTTCCTCAACTATATTCCCATAGATCTACTTTTCTAACTACATAATCAAGTCAGTTAAAACCATCAATAGTGAGCTGCCTGATATCCAGTTCCCACCATGCACAGATTTTTATTCTTCAATTTATAAAAGAAATAGAAAAGAGGCTACTAGTTGTACTTAATATAGAAACTCATTACCTTGTCTTACAAAATGCATTTACATAATAAACCATGTTCTATATTTTTTTTTTTTTATTTTATTTGACTGAAAATTCCAGTTGGCCCTGATACGTGGAAATTTTTCAGTCTGTAGTCTATTGATTCCTATGTAACTCAGATCAAGAGACACTTGCACTTTTTAAAATCCAGTATCTCTTCCACAGCATATGCAATATGACTGCAATGACTATAACAGCTCATTTCCTGGGAGGCATGTCTCCATCTGAAATCCTTCATCAGAAAGAACATTGTTTTGGAACTTAATCAAAGAGACTTAGAATTAAATACATTCAGAAAGACTATTTTCTTCTAGGGTTAGGCTTAGATCTGAATTAAGACATTTTACTGAAGTTCCATTTTTTTATTATTGGAATGCACTGCTAAGGCCAAAGCACTCATACTGTTTAGGTTGATCTCAAGCTCTTTTTCCAAGCTCTTGGGTTGTTTTCAAAGTGATGTTAGCTGAAGCTCTCAACACTTAAATGAAGTCCTTTGTGAAGTCAGACAGTTCACAATAGCAGCACACAACTGAGCTCTTGATTTTGAACCTGCAACATCACATGGGCTAGCTAGCTCAAACTAGGTGCTCATTAATGCTAGTCAGAAGTCTCCAGCTGTGAATAGGCATGAATTTAAGGTCAAAATGAAAGTTAAAGGCTGAGTTTACACTTCAGTGGAAAAAGAGGCACTCAGATGTTTTTTTTTCTGTTTGTCTCTTGGAGTCACAAGAGAAATGAACAAAACAGATCTCACATAGAGAAAGAATGCGTGGATAGGCAGAGAAAAGTAGATTTCTTCTATTGTATTGGCATATGAATCTGTTTGCTACAGGCTTCAATCTGTGCCAGTCTATGGGGTTAGGAATCTTTTTCTGCAGTGTAATTTCTCCAACCCCAGGAAAACAACTGAAATAAAACTCAGTGTTCAAGAAAATTAGCATGTCATTCGTTCTGAGGTGGTGGAGATATTTTCAGTTTTGTTGCTTGGAATTAGTGACTAGACATGAGTACAACTGAGACTTCTTTTGATAGATAAATGTTTTAAAAATTGGGAAATAGGAACTTACATAGTAAATAAAATATGCTACATATGTGGTCATTTAATCACGATTACCTTATGTTAAAATCTGAAAGTGAGAGAAAGTACAGTCATTGGCTATAACATAAAAAACAGTTTGTCATGGTTTCAGGCCCTCCTCTGGATGCCGCTCAATGAGACAACACTGATGCTTCACAGGGTTGAGGTATCTCCCTCTTCTTTCTCACTCAGTCTTCCCTGTCTCCTCTCCAACCTCTCATTTCCCACTTCATATCTGTTCTTGCCTCTGTGCAGCAATTCCACTTCTTTTGTGCCTGCTCTGGCATGTATGCTTTTGAAGGTAAATGCACATGGAGCCTGTGAAAGTAAGGGCTCAACAAACCCATTAGACTTGCAGTAGCAACACAAAATTACTTGCAATTCCTGTTTTGTTTTTTTTTTTTTTTTTTCAGACAGATTTAGTTTATTGAATTGATTTACAGCACAGACAATGCTTGAGATGGCTTGAGATTGGGAAGGGCTGTGAAGGTGAGAAGGTTGGGAAGGTGAGAAGAAATGTAAAAGCAGCAGAGGCAGGCAAATATGATGTTGCTGTCTCCCTTTTGAAGCTAGCAAGCTCTTAAGCCATCTCAGTTTCTTGTATAACTCCTTTGCTACAAACAAAACATGATGCAGCTGGACGGCTATCTGTAAACTGTGATAGTATAGGATTTTAATGGAGCTTTGCTGACACGAAACTGGAATTAATGTCATACAAATCAGTCCTATAATGAAAATGAGGGCCAGCTTAAGCTAACACACTTTCTTATATTATTCTCTGCCCTCTCATAATAGAATAATAAATTATTAGCTTTTCTGAACACTTATTTGTATTGAGAAACTAAGTTCAAAATCCTGCCTGTGTTGTTACATAAATAATTGTCTGTTTAGGATAAAACTAATTCTGAATCTAATATTTTATATTGATTTGTATTCTTCCTTGGTAGATGTATCACATCACTCTAGACTACAATCAGTATAATTTCCTGATATGTCTCTGAATTTCTGTTTTCATGTAGTCCCCCACCTTTCATTTGTATGCACATGGGATGAACTCATGACAATTTCTTTATTTCAACTCACCCTCCTCAACACTCCTAACATTTTTGCTTCTCTGATTTAGTTGTGAAGTACCTCAGAACCACTTCTTTCCTCTGTAGCCAAAAGAGGTCCTTTCTATTCCTTTCAGCTTTGTTGGTGCAACAGCAAGGACTTTTGAATTCAGTTTTGGCACACTTAGGTTTATTTTGTTAGAGGTTTTCCACTGTGCATTATGTGTCAGAACAGCCTTTACACTTTTCCACCTTTCTTGCATTTGCAGTCTGTGGCCCAGTAGCACTGCTATCATAAATGTTACATCTTGAAATTTTATCTACAACTACAAGTCTTTCTGATATATATTTTACTACTGCATAATCTGAGGGTATGTTTGAATTAGTTCCAATTTGGAAGAAGACTGGCATTCTTCCTATCTCTTAAGTAGTAAATAAAGGCATTTCTTTGTAAATAAAATCTCAGATATTTATGGTTTGAGGGTACACAGAGGTTGATTTCTAGCTTGATCTAAGACCTATTGAATCAATGAAAAGACTTCCACTGGCAGCAGCTAGCTTTGTATAATGTCTCTTATGCAGTATCTATCCTCCACTAATGACAGATGCCTTGTCCTGTGACTTTCTCAGCAAAAAAAGAGCATCTTAATAGCTGATACAGGATACATGTCTGCTAATTCAGAATTGAAAAATAACACTTCAGCAGAAGATAAAAATGTATTTCTAGAAGGAAAATAAAATTACATTCCTTTACAACTAGTTTATCACTGTTTGCAGTTTTCAGTCTGCAGCGGAAAAAGTAACAATATATATTTTAAAAAAGAAAGTGAATCTGCATTTAGACTATTTTTAATAAATAAGTAAAAGAAAATCAACATAAATCACTTGACTCTGTCTAACTCTTTTTTATCTTCTATCTGCCTACCTTTGATGGATGTTGTTCATGCTCTTTAGTTTACAGTAACAAGCAGGCTTTTTAATTTTTCTATCTTCTGTGCCAAGCTATGATGGGTGGTGCGACAAAAAAGATTCATCAGTAAATTCCAAATTCTGAATACAAAATAAATTAGTAATATAAAAAACAGATTTGCATTCTCCTTTGACAACTTTGCAACTGCGTCTGCTTCTTTCTCGTTTTTCTGTTTACTTGTTTAATTTTGATAATAATATGAACTCAGCATAAGGGTACCTTGCATTTTTTCAAAATGCAAAAATGTTCAGTTTTGTCCTAATATACTCTGTGTTATTATTTGAGTTACAGAGTTTGGATTTTCTATTGAAGCATCAGCAGCTGAAAGATAGGCAACAATCTCAGAATCAAGAATTGGATTTCAAACTAACTGCATTTCACTCTCTGAACAGCATTTTTCAAACTTTGTGACACTGATTTGCCAGATGACATAGATTTCCTAAAAGCTAAACATTTGTAGCACATGTATCGTGTACATGCAGTGATAAAGGTCCAACAAGAAGTTTGGGTGCAATCAACAGAGACTTCAGAGTGTTGGGATGACTGCTTGAGGGATCAGGAACACAAGTAGTGTTCTCTTGTATCCTTGAAATTATATGGAATAATGGGGAAAGAAAAAAGAAGAACGAGCAGATCAACAGCTGGCTCCAAGCCTGATATCATTGGCAGTGTTTGGGTGGTTTTGATGATGAGTTGGTTTACACAGCAACAAGCCTGCTGGCAAGAGATGGGGTACAGCCCCCTTTTTCAGAAGGGGAAAAAAAATCTTTACACAGGAGTTAGCAGGGTTCATTAAAAGAGCTTTAAACTAGATTTGAAAGAGAAAAGGGGTAAAACCAAGGTTGCTATAGATAAGCCTGAGGGCAACACATCAAAGTTTGAGGGATTGTGTACTATCAAGGTCCTTTGATCTGCCATCCCAGTAGAAGTAGGGGGTAGAGATCCATGTAGCAGCAAAGATGCAAGGATTACTGATGTTTAGAAACAGTAGAAGCACTGGAGGATGGGGCAGGGAGGCTTCTCCCCTCAAAAAGGTGATGGGATAAGTAGCCCAACTGAAGTGCATCTACAACAATGAAAGCAGCATGGACAATAAACAGGAAGAAAACTGCGACATAGCTGCCATCAGAGAAACACAATGGAATGACTTGCACAACTGGAGTGCTTCAAGACATGACTATAAACTGTTCAGAAGACATAGGCAAGGAAGTAGAGGCAGTAGGGTAGCTTCTTATGTTAAGGAGTGTTTTGATTGTCTAGGGTTTTACGACAATGAGATTATAAGGTTGAGTGTTTATGGGTAAGAATCAGGGGCAAGGCCAACATGGCAGATGTCATTGTGAAGAGGCAGACGAAATATTCTATGAGTAGTTGGGGAAAGTCTTACTATCACCCTTGATCTCATGGGTGACTTCAGCTTACCAGATGTCAGCTGGAAATAAAATATGGCAGAGAGGAAAGAGTCTAGGAGGTTGCCAGAATGGGTAGAAGATAACTACCTGTCACAGCTGGTGAGTGATCCAGCTGGTGAAGTCACCCCACTGGACCTGTTGTTTTTGAAGAAGGAAAGACGTGGGGGTGATGTGATGGTTTGGAGGACATCTTAGGAATAATGATCATGTACTGATAGTTCTCAATCCTTGAAGAAGGAGAGAGGTCAGAAGAAATGCTTCCTTGGACCTTCAGAGGACAGACCTGGGCCTATTTAGGAGATTGGTTGACACAGTCCTCTGGAAGGCAAGGGGCTAAAGGACAAAGAAGTCCAGGAAGGCTGGGCAGTCTTTAAGAAAAAAGGAAATCTTAAACGCACAGGAGCAGGTTGCTTGCACATACCAGAATACAAGCCAGTGAGTAAGAAGACAGGCCTGATTAAACAGAGTTTTGGCTGGGACTACATTCCACTTTGGATGTATCTTCTGGGAAGAAGGGGCAAGCAACTCAGGAGGACTACAGAGATGTTGTGGGGTTATGCAGGGAGCAAATTAGAAGGGCCAAAACCCAGCTAGAATTTTATCTGGCTACTCCCAGAAAAGACAATAAAATAATGTTTCTATAACTACATCAGCAAAAACAGGAGGGCTAAGTAGAATCTACATCCTTTATTGGATACAGGGAAAACAATGACAGAGGATGAGGAAAGATCTAAGGTACTTAATGACTTTTTTGCCTCAGACTTTAATAGTATGACCAGTTGTTCTGTGAACACCCAGTCTCCTGAGCTGGAAGACAGGGATTTGACATATAATGAAACCCTCATAATCCCAGGGGAAATGGTCAGTGACCTGATAGATTATATAGATACACACAAGTCTATGGGGCGAGATGGAACCCACTCAAGGGTACAGACGTATCTGGTGGAATTGTTCACCCAGACACTTTCAATCATTTATCAGATGTCCTGGCCAAATGGGTATATCCCAGTGACTGGAAGTTAGCAAATGTGACTAAAACCAGGAAGGGCCAGAAGGAGGATCCAGGAAACCACAGACCTATCATTCTGACCTTGGTGCTGGGGAATATAGAGCAGATCATCGTGAATGCCATCACACAGCATGTATGGAACAACCATGTGATGAGGTCCTGTCAGAGTGGATTTATGAAAAGCAGATCCTGTTTGGCTAACCTGATCTCATATGACATAATGACCTGCTTAGTGGATGAGGGAAAGGCTGTGGATCTGTTATCTACACAGACTCTAGTGGAGGTTTTGACACCATTTCCCAGAGCATTGATCTGCAGAAAACTGGCTGCTCATGGCTTTGGCTGGTGCAAAAAACTGGATGGCTGAGCCCAAAGTGGTGGTGAATGGAGTTAAATCCAGTTGGCAGATGGTCACAAGTGGTGTTCCAAGAGGCTCAGTGCAGAGGCCAGTTCTGTTTAGTATCTATCAATGATCAAGACCAGGAGATCGAGTGCACCTTCAGTAACTTTGCAGATAACACCAAGCTGGGTGGGAATGTTGATCTGAGGGAAAGTAGGAAGGCTCTGCAGAGGAATCAGGACTGGACATGCTGAATCGATGAGCTAAGGCCAACTGTATGATGTTCAATTAGGCTTAATGCCAGGTCTAGTAGTTGAGCACCGGCAACCCCATTCAGTGCTACAGGCCTGGCAAAGAGTGACTGGAACACTGCTCAGCAGAAAAGGACCCGGAGGTGGTGTTTTACAAACAACTGAGCATGAGCTAGCAATGTGACCAGGCTGCCAAAAAAGGCAATATCATATCATCCTGGATTGTATCAGAACTAATGTGTCTAGCTGAACTACAGAAGTGATTTTCCCCTATACGTGGCACTGATGAGGCCAAACCTTGAATCCTGTGGTCAGTTTTGGGCCCCTCACAAGATGACATAGAGGTGCTGGAGAATGTCCAAAGAAGGGCAACAAGGCTGGTGACGGGTCTAGAGCGTAAGTATGATAAGGAATGGCTGAGGGAACTGGGGTTGTTTAGTCTTAAGAAGAGGGGAGACTTTGTCACTCTTTACAGCTACCTAAAAGAAGGATGGAGAAAGGTGGGTGTCAGTCTCTTCCATTGTTCTAACATGCAATAGGAGAAGAGGAAGCAGCCTCAGGTTGCACAAGGGGAGGTTTATTAGGGAAAAAAAATTATTCACTGAAAGAATTATCAAGCATTGGAAAAGGCTGCCCAGGGAAGTGGTTAAGTGACCATCCCTGAAGGTGTTTAAAAGATGTGTAGATGAGGCACTGAGTGACATGGTTTACAGTGGTCTTGGCAGTACTATGTTATGTATAGCATATGAGTTCAATCTCAATGATCTTTAAGATTTTTTCCAACCTAAATGTTTCTATGATTCTATTTTATGCTCCAATCATTTGTCCTTGACTTCTGAAGGGCAACATTCCCCTTAGCAATTGCTTTCTTTAAGTTAATGGGTGTCTGGGTTCCTAAGAGGCCTACTGAAGTTAAATGACTGCCTGGAATCCTTCTGGGATCCTCTGTCCTTCATGTAGAGAAATGCCAAGGTTCTCTTATTGCCAAAATGAACAACAAAAGCAATGATAGGGAACCTGAGTATGATTTTAATCTTTTCTTCTATTGTAGAGGCAATTTCTCTTGCATAAAATTTCTGCTTTAGGAAGGAATTTCATAGTTAATCTTGCATAAGACCTCTGTTAGGCACAAACACACACACAAAGAAGATTGTGAAGTTTCCTGGAAGAAAAAAGAACTATTCAGGAACTTTAAAACTGTGCTTATGAAAGTCAGGCAGGACTAATATATATGCATATAACTAAAAATATAACCTGTTGCAAATCACTAGTGAGAAGAAAGCTGGATAAATTTAAGATGTGCCTTCTGCATATAGCATATTGTCAGTAATGATATCTCAGCATTGCAGTTAGTCACTCCTGCTGAAAAACTGCTTTAAGGTGAATCTCAGTAGCAGCTCAGATTGCCTCCAAATAAAGACTTATTTTATAATAAGGCATCTGCAGTCCCTTTTACAGCTCTTTTTAAAGGCAAAACTGACCAGGTTAAAAAGATGGCAAGTCCTCCTTAATCTGTAATCAATTTCAAACCACTGGAGTAGACATTTTGGTCACTTAATCTAACCTCTTGAATTGTGAAGGTGACAGATTTTTTTCTCATAGTTCTTATATCTATCTTAAAGCTTTACATTGTTAGCATTGTACTATATGAGTAGAAATAACATCTGGTGGAGTTATAATATTTCTTTTTAAAAGATTCTTGGTCATAATTTAAAGACTGTCAGAGACAAGGTTCAGCATCATATTGATTATAGGATATCAGTGTTTAATTATTATCAGTGTAAAAAATTAGTCTTCGATTTCTAGCATAAAATCTCATCTTCTGCCTAGTGGATTTTATAAGCAGGAAAATATTGAAACTCCCTTAATAAAAACAAATGTAGCTGGATAATTTGTACTTTGAATGAGCAGGAATGAGATGTGCTAATGAACACTTGTGACATTTGAACCACTGAATCCCATGCAACCCAAACTTCTGAGAGGATGAAACACTTAGTGATCAAAATTTCAGTCCACCCCCTACTGACCCAGCAAAATGAATTAAACCAATATGCCAGCACAGTTTGTGAAGTCAGATGCAGTCTCTGAAGTTCCATTCATTATTCTTTGATCTGTTGTATCATTGAATGTTTCAGAAAGTGTAGAAGCTCCTGTTAGCAAAGAAAAGCTGAAACAAATCTTTTTTGAACAAGGCACATCAAGCTTATATTCTTATCCAGCAATGGCTGTGCCCTTGGGAGTCAGTATGTCCTGGCGAGAATAGAACTTTTGTGGGGCTAGAACTTGAGCAGTAAAAATTTGTAAGGTACAGAATATCAAAAGCACATTGCTGGGAAAAAAAAAAAAAAAACAACACAAAATGGGTAAAACTAACACATAGAGAAAGATTTATAAAAGGAAAGGAAAAATGATTGATTTCATGCATTTGGGAAATTATAGTCTTAAGGCAGAGAGGAAGTAGAATACATCCCTGGCTCAATTATAGGACCAATCATGACAAAAGAAAGGACACAAGTACAGGAGAAAAATTTGTTTTCCAGAGCACTTGAAATGCAGAGGATACATAAGAGTATTCTCACAGAAGTAACTCAGAACACTTCACAGCAATAAGACAATTAAGTCAAGGAAGGGTGGTTTGCTGTTCATCATTTTTATCTGATGCTTCTCATGTGGGCTGATAGCAATTTGCTTTTAAATATGAACAAAATGCCTGTATGTGTAATACGCATACTCACCACAAATTCTTGAAACCATTATATGTATAGCTGAAACAGTTTAATCTTCAACCAGAGCTGCTGGAGATGACTGGGCAAGGCAAACCTTATTTCCGAGACATAGTTGGTCTGAGTACTTTGGTGGCAAAGGATTATCAGAGTTGCTGGGGGAAGCTCATATCTTAACTTCCTCAGGAAAGGACAAAATATCCATATACAGCCCCAGAAAATTCTTGGCTTCTGTGATTTGCAGTCCATAAAGGCTCTCACAGCAGTCCTGTAGTGTTCAAGCAAGGATGCTTTTAGATTTAAATTTATAACATATTTTGTTTACCTTCCTATGCCAAGTTTATTTCATTCACCACTGAGAATTTAGCCTAATTTGAACAAAATTTCCAGATAAAATGGTTTCAAATAAATTTTGTGTTCAGTTTGTAAATATAATTAAAACAAAATCTTTATTTTTTTCACAGGGGTGTAAAGGGGAACACCTACAGATATTACACCTTTTTCACTTTCCTTGAAATCTAATCTTTTTCCTTCTGAGATATATCACAAACATGATTCTACAACTTTAAGGAGTGTTTCTCAGTCCATATAGAAAAATAGCGCAAATTTTGTCTTCTTCTCTGTATAGAATCATAGGATAGTTAGGGTTGGAAAGGACCTCAAGATCATCTAGTTCCAACCCCCCTGCTATGGGCAGAGACACCTCCCACTAAACCATGTCACACAAGGCTATATTCAACCTGGCCTTGAACAATGCCAGTGATGGAGCATTCACAACTTCCCTGGGCAACTCATTCCAGTGCCTCACCACCCTTACAGTAAAGAATTTCTTCCTGAGATCGAATCTAAACTTTCCCTGTTTAAGTTTGAACCCATTGCCCCTTGTCCTTTCAGTACAGTCCCTCATGAAGAGTCCCTCCCCAGCATCCTTATAGGCCCCCTTCAGATACTGCAGAGCTGCTATGAGGTCTCCATGCAGCCTTCTCTTCTTCAGGGTGAACAGCCCCAACTCTATCATCCTATCTTCATAGGGGAGGTGTTCCAGTCCCTTGATCATCCTCGTGGCCCTCCTCTGGACTTGTTCCAACAGTTCCATGTCTTTTTTATGTTGAGGACACCAGAACTGCACACAATGTTCCAAGTGAGGTCTCACAAGAGCAGAGTAGACAGGCAGGATCACCTCCCTCGACCTGCTCGCCACGCTCCTTTTGATGCAGCCCAGGATACAGTTGGCTTTCTGGGCTGCAAGAGCACACTGCTGGCTTATGTTCATTTTCTCATTAACCCTGGCTCATCCATTTTCCCCTTCTTGAAAATGGGGTTATATTTCCCTTTTTTCATTCATCTGGAACTTCTCCTGACTGCCAAGATTTTTCAAATATGATGGACAGTGGCTTAGCAACTTCATCTGCTAGCTCCTTCAGGACCCCCGATGGATTTCATCAGGTCCCATGGACTTGTAAGCATTCAGGTTCCTAAGATGGTCTCAAACCAGATCCTATCCTACAGTGGGCCCAACGTCTTCATTCTCACTGTCCCTGCATCTGCCTTCCAAGATATGGGGGTATAGTCAAAGCATTTTCCAGTGAAGTCTGAGGCAAAGAAATCGTTAAGAACCTCAGCCTTCTCCATATCCATGGTAGCCAGTTCTCCCGATTCATTGCTGATCCCTTCTGATAGTATTCAATTACGAATGAAGGAAACTGGGACATCATATCTGAAAACACATTTAGGTATTCCACTTTCAGTGGAAAACAACCATTGTTACAAGTAATATTTGAAAACAGCCACAACCTTTTTGTTTCACAGTAATTCCAAAGGCTTAGTCTGAACTGTTGTTATAAATAGCAGCAGTTACTGAAAATACTGTGGTGTATATTGCAAATGTGTTTGAATTACTTTACCAGTGCAGTGTAAAAAGCAATATGAATATTCAAAAACCATGCTGGATAACTAAAACCAATGGAAAACTCATGGGATGCAAAACAAGTTGCAATCACCAGTTCACCATCAATTTCTACCCCTTGATGTTAAGATCTCACTGAAGTGAAGCTAAGTAATTGTCAGAAATGGGAAAAAAGGGATAAACAACCATCCTGTTAAAAGGAAAATTTACAAAAGAAAAGTTAATGTGCAATGAAAGTTTACTTTTTCCTTTCTTTAACTGAAAGATGACAAAAAAGAGGACAGTACTTAAAAACCTTAAACTCATCTGTACAAGTTACTTCTAAAAACATGAGGAGATAAAACACCCACTGACCTTGTTTCATTTATTAGGATTAATCTCAAATCTGTGTTAGATATGCACTTAAAATATCTAATAATGGTTTTAATCATCATCACTAAACCAGGTAGGAAACAATTTAGCTGTCACAAGCTGGGACATAGGTCACTGCTCACTGTTCCTTGTTTTGATATGGTTAGCCATAGACATTGAATTGGGAAGAAAATAATACCTATGAAATGTTATAAAAATTATAGGCTTACCTGCTAAAAGCAGAATTCTTTTGGAAGGGTGACGTTCTCCCTTGATGGAAGGGGAAACTGACATACTTCAGTGTTTTCCAGGTTCATTAGAATAGGCAGTTAAATCAAAACTGATCTAAAACCATCGATAGCAAGCAAAGAAATACTACCAAACACAAAGCTTTGGGGGGAAAAAAAAAAGCTTCAGGAGATTCTGGTAGCCAATCTTGAAAAAGTTTGCATTTCCTTCTTTTTAAGAATTTGAAATTTTCACTTTACCATTAGCTGTGTAACACTGCACTATTCTGCTCCTAACAGGTGAAATTCAGACAGGGGCATTAATTTACAAAGAACAAGATAGGGAAGGATTTTATTATTTCTTTAAAGTTCTGAAGCCAGTGCACAAAGTGAGTGGTGGCTGGATCCCAGGGATACCCATGAGAAGTTTCACTCCAAGCCATAACTCAGACCAGGCAATGTACGTAGCTCCTGGATTTCTGGAAGAAGGGCTATGTGACATATGAAAGAAAACAGTTTCTGTCAGGTATCACATTTTAATACCAAGTACTTTAGACCATGGCTAGTATTTTAGCAGCTGGGAAATGCCACTTGTCATGTTACTTTCATTGGAGTGGGAAAAGTAAGTGTCTTTCAGTAACACCTCACAGTCAGGTCTGAGAAATGGGACCTAAATTACCACTGCATCTATGTACATGTGTTGCTGTCAAGTAAGAACTGAATTCTTAGGAGGGTTCTTCATGGCACCTAGCACCTGCAGTACATTAACCTGAAATCCAAAGACTAAACATGATTTAAAAATAGTATGCCCTTGAACACAGAAAATTATTTTGTCCATTTTGAAGAAGCAACCATATTTTTATCTCATTTGAAGAGTCATACTGATTATGTCAGGTCTCAGAATTCCAATTTTGCATACCAATTTTTTAGCTAAGTATTTAAAAGAGACTGGAAATCTGTCAGTTGCAGGCAAGAAAGAGCTTCATATAAATATTGGATTTAGTCAAGAATGCTTGTGTTCTGGATGTCAGGGAAAAGCACAAGGGGGAAAGGACGGAGTGGAACAGGGAGCTTATGTGAATGACTTCAAGCCTCTTGGTGAGCTCAGGGCAGACTCTGTGCCTATGAAATCATTTTCTATTGTTAGCCTGCTCAAAATGTTTGGCTGTAAGCCCAGAGGAAAACTAGGCTGTTTTTGTGCCAGACTGCTGTTATGAGGATAGTGTATGATTGCTATTCTGCGCATAAAGAACAAAGACTTACAGATTTTTCTGTTTTCCTCCTCTGTGAAAGTCAGCTTAATAGTCATTACAGTGATTTTATACAACAAATCAGTAGAGAAACCTCATGTGTTTTCACACACAAGCAGGTGTATTTCTCATGCACTAGAGAAGGGAAAACTTGACTGTGTCCTGAGCATGAGGGGGGAGTTATTCCTACCCTTGGAAAAGTTATCTACCCCTAAACATCTGAACTGAAAATTTCTAACTTGGTTTTCCACAAGTCTTTACCTTTACCTGCACAATAAACCTGGTTATCCACCCTAACAAATAACAAAAATGTTTCTGCATATAAAGACACATACATATCTTTTGTTTTCCCTGAGAGGACCAGTGGACTCTGAGTATATAATAGGAAAAGAAAATATAAAAGGAAAGCAAGAAACAATGAAAGTAGTTATGTACATGGAAATGATATATGCATGGTCGCATATCTCAGTAAGTTATGGAGTACAATGCTCTCGTAAGAATGAGTAAAAATTAATTCAAATAATTTCATTTAATTAATTAAATGCATAAATTTCAGTCCCTGAATTATAGTGTCACTATATGAGTGTGATTCATCTCTTGAACTGTGTTTCTGCTTTAACATTTGTAATAGACACACAGACTGGTAATCTTAGTTTTGGACAATGATGGACAGGCCTTTTCATTTTAGGTCCAGGTTACACATTCTGTTCATTGTCTTCAGATTGGAAAGTGCAAGGTTGCAAAAATAGAGTAGAAAGTACTTTTCACAGGTCATTTTTGTTTATTGTTGGAGGAGCGTTGTGACACCAGTCATGTCAGGATCTCTTCCTCTGCTCTAACCAGACCAGTTCAACAATTACAGAGCACTTAAAACACATCTGTTTTATAGAGGAATAGCTGGGAGGAAGGCTACATGAAAGAACTTAAATGCTAACTTAGGTGACATGCATTTTGAATAGTAAACTGTGCTATCAACCTTGAATATGATTCACATTCTGTCAGAGTGTTTAGGAAGTGGTAGGCTTCTTTGCAGCAAAAGTAAAATGAACGTCATTTGGAATGTGAAGTAAATATGCAAACCCCAAGTATCCCAAACCATAATTTCTCTAAGGAAGCTGTCATCGTCAGAAGTCATGAAATAATTTATCATAAAGGAGACCCTGGGTAGGTTTCCTCCTCTCCTCAGGGCTCACTAACATTAATTATTTGCAGGAATCTGTATATTTCAATGAAACAATAAAGACGAGGAATATTGAGTCTGAAATAAATAGTTCCATTAAGTAAATGCCTCTGGGTAAAAATATGCTCTGCGAAATACAGCTCTCTTAAAGCCCTATACACTTTTGTGTTGACTCTAATCCTAAATGGAGGCTACACAAGTATTTCCCAGATGTGGATACACATTAATAAATGAACATAGCATATCCACTATGTGAAGATGCTTTTTCTTTGTTTGGACTGACTGTTGAGAGTGCATAGCATTAACTTCTAGATGTCACCTAAAATTAACACTTTACTTATTATAAACAAATTATGGCACAGATTGTACTAAGTAACATGTTTACTCCTCAACTTGGTAACTGCATTACCTAGCTGAAATCATAGTGTCCTTTTAAAATCCATTAATCTATTAGTGCTTGCCAAATTCTGATAAATTCTGAATTCATAGACTTTTGTTGATAATTCAGGTGGTTCACTGTACTAATTCCATGTATTGACAAATGCAGCCGCGTATTGGCTTGTAAATTACTCTTTGTAGCATGACCTTTCGCATCAGGTGTATAGATAAACAGATCTGAGTAAATTCAGTTTTGTTCTCCGTATTTGCAAGTGTATGCTCAGTTTGACTCATTCTGGAAAGTAAATAATCTGGAAACTAATAATAGAGGAAGTGTTGGTCTTTACTGCTATTATTTTCATGAGAAGTGACGCAATCTCTGTTTAACTAGGTCTCACATATCAGCTCTGGCAGTTTTATGGATTAGCACCTGAAATAGTGGTATAAATTGGGTGGATTTACAGTAAAATTCCATCAGAACAAGCTTGCATTCATCTTTCTAGAGATTGTGCCAAGCTCCACAAAAAAATGAACAAAACAGAACAAAAAATTAGTTACAGTGATTCAACCTGTAGGTTATCCGAGTAATAATCATTCCATAATGAGGTTTTCAGCTTAAAGAGGTGTCTCTTTAAGTCTTCTGGATACCCATTAAAGAAAGATACTTTTTTTTTTCTTAATAGTGTAGATGATAGGGAAGCATTTACCAGTGTCCCAACAGCTTTTTAAAATGCTGTTGATCTGTTTGATGATCGATGCCCTTTGGTATCAAGGGCTGTGCTGAGAAAAAAGCATCTTATCTGCTTGCAGATAATGTAATGAGAAAACACTGGCAGATAAGAGCTAATACACAGTAGGGTGAAAACATTGTACCATGTCTTTGTGAACTAAATCAAAACCACGTTATTTTCATGAGATTACAATTCTGGAAAATTAAAAATTGCAGTTGAGGATATAAAAGAAAGAAAGAAGAAGAAAAAGCTGCTGTTATTGATGGAGTTAGGACAGTTACTCCATGATTAGTGATGGACAATTTTGCAGTGTTACTGGAACCCAATCTTTAAGACCTTTGATCCTACTCCAGCACAACTGAGTGCAATTCTTCCATATGAAAGCATGGACAAATGGCTCATCTCTATTTGAAAGGTACCTGTGTTATTCTTTTCAGGAACTTTTTTTTATATTACGAATCTATTAAGGAAAATTCTATAAGCATATAGTAGTTAGTCAAAACAATTGTGGCTTGAGAGAAGCTGTGCAAGGGATTTGAAGTCCACATAACAGCACTACAAATGAAAGGCATCTTTTGCTGCCCATCAGCCCAATGTCAAGGTGCCAGAAGTATGTGTCAGACTCACATCTTGAATGTAAGATTTGTGCCTGAAGGGGATTTTTTAAAAATAATGAGTTAACAAAGGCCATCATAATGTCTGTTACATGAAGAAGGTAATACTTCCTATTAATGGAGCAGGGACCTTGTTATTGCACATACTATTCTGTTTAACCTCATCAAGACCCATTTTTTTCTGCTTGAATGAAAGATAACAGCAAGATATATTTTGTAAAGAAAGTTTATACAATCAAAATGAAAACTGACTCATTGCAGAGGAAATATTTTTAAAACAAAAGCAATAAAAATCTCTGAAAATGAGATTCAGTTCAATTTGAAACAATAAATTGTTTTAATGTTGAACAGAGTCCTACTAACAAGAGTAGATTACATGTGTAAGACCTGTTTTTGCCTGCAGCTAATGTACCTAGAAGATGCATTGACTGTGCAGCTTTCCAACTGGCAGGCAGTAGAAAGAATTTGGGTCTGTTTAAGTTTATTTAAGAGGAAATGGAGAAGAGTGTGAATACTAAAGTTTAAAAATGGCCTAATATTCAAAACTGTTTAATATCAGTAACTGACTTAATATTCCAAATAGTCTAAGGAGGCTACATCCTTTTCTATAATCAAAATATACATTGCTATTTACTGGAATACAGAATAAAGGGAATTACATTAGCCACAGATATTAAAATGACAGATGGGGAAAGAGAAGGTGTGCTGTGTATTCTGTAGCATGTCTTCTTGGAACTGTTAGCGCTTCATGCTGTAACAAGCTGAAAATGAAGCGCAAACTCATCAGTGTAATTATTTCTCCTCTTCCTTTAATGGGGGCTGTGCTGGAAGATGGACGTCTTTACTTTAATCACTGACTACATTTGTTGCTGTATGAGTCTGTAAAACAAGTGTAACAAATCTATTGCTAAGCTGAATTGTCAGGAGCCCTGGTTCCCATTCTCAATTTTGTAGCTCTACTGTATGAAAAGCAGAAAACCCACTTTCCCCTGCTGGTGGTTTGAATTGCTCTGATTTGTTCTGGTAATGGTGCCAGATGTCACTGTATAAAAGGAAGCCAAACCCAGCAAAAAAGATTGCCATTCTGACCTTCTATTGAATTCTAGAGTCCTTGCCCTTTTTTGTCTTCCAAACAAACGCAACACTCACAAACATACTGAAAGGAGTGGAAAAGCAGCTTGACTCTTGTGAAAGAAGTAACAAGCAGAGCTGAGATGGCCACTTGCCACTTTCCCTGTCATAGTAACATCTGCCACAGTTTGCTGAGCTGCTTTTTGTTGGGAGGAAAATAAACTTTAACCCCAGCAGGGCTGGGCCTCTCTCCCCTTGCCTTCACATTTGTTGCTGCTGCTCTTTATTTATTTTTTGTTTGCTGTTTTTTGTTTTTGTTTTTTTTTTTTTCTTTCCAGAAAGGTCTTTATTTTGTCTTTTGTCTTTGAAGTCTATCTTTTAGGAGAGATGAAAGCTGCATCTTATGGGTCTTCTTCAGCAAGATCCTGATACCATTTATTTTCTCATGTAATGAGCATTTAGTTTATATTATTTACCACTCCATTCATCTTAGTAAAGTGATTTTACATCTGTAAAAAGATCCCAGCAGTGTAAATCAAAGTGAATAAAGCAGTATGCCTGCTTGCATTGATAACAGTCCACTTTCATGAAGAAGGCAGTCAACTTCCACGATTCATGTGTTCTAGACTTTAGACTGTATTTTTTGTTAACTGACCTATGCCATATTCAAGATAATCTGTGAAATTCTGTTTTCCTGTTTTCAGAAAGAAATAACAAAGCTTGGCAGTACTGATTTTGGATGAAAATAGGTGTGCCTATGTGTATGTACATGTGTGTGTGCATTTGTGTGTCTACATGTTTCCAAGCTCTTGGCATCTATTTCCGGAACTCTTAAATAACCTTGAGCATGAATACAGAGCAGGATATAATTATATCTTTCATGAGCAGAAGAAAGGTCATTCAAAGAAAAAAAAAGGCAAGAGAGTCAAAACCTATGTCTGCTTGGTGAGGGTGTACGTCCTCTTGGTAACCCCGGGAGATCATAGATTTTGATCTGTCCTCCTAACTGGCTCACATGCACTATTCAGTGTCCACTAGAACAGAGACATGCTGCTTGGCAGACGGCATCATCTCCCAGTGCCTGTACCCAGTGAGTGCAGGAAAAGAAGGAATAACCACTAAAGAGAAAAGCAAATGACAAAGACATAACAAGCAAATCACCCTCAAGAGCATTTTAGAAACAGGCTATAGCCCTTCCTCCTGCTAATTCATATTTGCTCAATTAGGGAAACTCAACAAGCATGTACAGTGCTTTATGACTTTATTCAGCCAGCAGAATTACATGGATAGGTATTTTGTTCAACATAAAGCATTCAAGTGGGAAGATTTTCTTTATGTTGAAATAAAATATTCCTTTTTGTACATAATGTTCAAGATAGTGAAAAAAAAGACAGACATTAGAGATTAAAGTTAAAGCAGGCTGAAAAGATAAAGGATTTTAGAATCTGAATATTAGAATCTGTTTTGGACATTAACATGCCAATTAGCAGTGGCTGCTAAGTTCTTCTTATCTGCTCCATGAGATTTCTCTAGGTAAACATAGGAGGTAAAAATTCTTTACTATAGAAGAGGTATGGAGTTTATGTTATATCTTTATATATTTATATAAATATATTCAGATATTTAGATTTATCTTCATATCTTTATACCTTTATTACTGCATCTTTATAACATTTTATAATCACTGTATACTTCATTAAGCTAGATCATTCATTATGGAGTTGTTTTCAATTTCCACGGAAGCAGCAATTAAATACTCACATTTTGAGTTGTTCTTTGGTTGCTGCTCTGGTTTAAAATGGCATTCAGATTAAAATGGTGTCAATTACAGGTTTTCTAGTTTGGATGAAAACTGCAACTGATAGATTAGACAATGATGAAACCTAGACAAAGCTAGCTATTCACTCATGTCCCTGACAATGATGGAATTTTAAAAAATCCACATTCTACTGCAACCCAGAATTAAATGGTTTGGCTATTTCGTCTTGTGTCGGATATGCTCTTTAGTCAATTAGCAATGCAAGTCTCCTTTTCTTTGCAGAGTATTGCTGTGCATTGCTAGCTATTTCTCTGTTTGACTGCTATGTTAGACACAAGTAAGTGGTGAATTTAATTATACTTTCATCAGAATAATTCTTATATTTATAATTAGAAAGTATAGTATGCTGTATATAAATATGAAACACAGTTTTTGACACGAGAATGAAACATCATGAAATTGCATACACACTAGAAGAAAGAAAAGAAAGTTCAGCGAATGTGGCACTTGCTGGGTCAACAGTCCTTCTCCAAGGATTCATGCTGTCTTGAGATTTCTATCCAATTGTCTTCTTTTTTAATCCCCCCATTCTCTTCTATTTATCATCAGTCAACCACTTCTCTTTATTCTTTGCAGCAGTGACTGACACCCACCAGCAAAATCAAGTTGAGGTCATGAAGGCAAGTGCCTGTGTCCTGCTAGAATTGATCATTGATCTGGGAGTATGACACACATACGACAGAGCAAGGTCATTCAACTTTTTTCCCTCCATTTTTCAATTCTACACTGATAGATATCACTTTGAGGTTCTTCCTCCCATGCTGTCATGTTGTTTCTTGTTATACTACTGCATGAAAAATAGGGAGTGCTCCAACCTTTATGAGATATTATCTCTAAGTATTGCTCTGCTAACAGTTGAGAAACACACTGTCTACTGCAAAATATCACTGAGGCACACTATTTTAAAAATATGATTTTTATCTAGTAAAAATTGCTATTATGGGAAAAAAAAATGCAAAGAAAGAAAAGGCATGTCTTTAGGTATAACCTATTAAATCCTAATGAATATGTGTTGCAAAGGACTCATATCTGCAGGGATGGCATAAATAATAGTCTAATGTGAAGTAAAATTCAGTCAAATATCTATGATAGTAACTCTTGTTGATGTAAAGCACTTTAGGATATTCCATAAGTGCCACTAGGCTATATATCTTTGAGCAAAAAAAGCATTTGGGAGTTGTTCAAGGTCTTTTATTTAAAATGGATAAACCTGAATATTAAAAATAAGGCTCATGCTCTGGCATCAGTACTCCACTTTCAAATTTTTAATGTAAAAATGCATGTATTTATGTGAATATGTGAAGCAAACTTCAGAGATTGTACTTTTGTTGACTTGACATAGTTATTTAATTCAGCGTAGGAGTAAATGGCAATTTTTATCTGACCAGGGTCTGAGGTCTCAGGAATGTTTTTAAATTAATCCTAATCCAGAAGTGAAATAAGACCTCTGAAGTAAGAAAACCTATTGAATATTCTATTTCACTAATTAACAAAAAACAAGGATGGGATGTTAATACAGAAATTTAGGTTAGCTCTTGCTAGTCTGTCTTCATGATACAGAGGAACAGAAAGCATTATGTCTCTACAGATCTTATAATCAACTCAGAATGTGGTCAGAGTTTCAAATGAGGTCCAGCTGCTGCAGTCACTAGTGCAAATCAAAATACTAACCTCACTTATTTTGATGCCAGATGTTATGGTTTAAGCTCAGCTCAGTACCACTCAGTAAATCAGTACCACACAGCCCTTAGCTCACTCCCCCACTTCCTCCCAGCTCCTGGAGAGGGAGGAGAAATGAAAGAATGAAACTCCCATGGATTAAGAGAAGAACAGTCCAGTAACTAACGTATAACACAAACCACTACTGCTACTGCCAATAACAATAATGATATGGGAAATAACAAGGGAAGAGAATATAACTACTCATCACCCACTGACCAATACCCAGCCTGACCAAACAGTGAACTAACTCTTCCGGATAACTGCCCCCAGATTATACAGTGGGCATGATATTCTGTGGTATAGAATACCTCTTTGGTCAGTTTGGGTTAGGTGTCCTGTCTCTGCTTCCTTCGGCTTCCTCCAGGCTTCCCTCCTCCCTGGCAGAGTATGAGAGTCAGAAAGTCCTTGGTCAGAGTAAACATTATTGGGCAGTAACTAAAAACATCGATTTATCATCACTATTCCCAGGCTGAAAGTCAAAACCACAGCACTGCACCAGCTATTAAGAAGGAGAAGATTGACTGCTACAGCTGAACCAAGGATATTTTGTTGGAATTTAGTATTTTTACACATAGAATAAAAATGCATTCCTTTGTTCTGAGATATTCATAAAGCTAAATAATATCAAAATTAAGTTTGGTCTTTCACACAATGCCAGTGATAAACAGTGAAATGATTTAGATATAAGTTGGAAATGTGACAAAATGTGATTGAGAATAAATATTGTAACCAGACTTTTGAATGTAGAGGAAAAGCATTTTGTTCTAAAGGAAGTTAAATATCATAGAATCATAGAATGGTTTGGCTTGGAATGGACATTAAAGATCATAAAGTTCCAACGTCCATGTCATGGACAGGGGCACCTTCTGCTTGATCAGGTTGCTCAAGGCGCTATCCAACCCGGACTCGAATACTTCCACAATTTCTCTGGACAGCATGTTCCAATTGCTCACCACCCTCATAGTGAAGACTGCCCCAACCCAGGTACAGGACTTTGCATTTGGCCTTGTTGAACTTTATAAGGTTCACATAGGCTCAACTCTCAAGCCTATCAAGGTCCCTTAGTTTGTGTCAGCCACAGCACAGAGCTTGTTGTTGTCAGACTTGCTAAGGATGCATTCAATCACATGTCCATGTTAATGACAAAGATGTTAAATAGAAATAGTCCCAGTATTGACCCATGAGGAGTACCAGTCAACACTGGTCTCCACTTAGACCATGAACAGTTGACTACAACTCATTGAGTGTGATCATCCAGCCAAAAACTTTTCTACTGAATAGTTCTCTGTAAATCTATGCCTTTCCAGTTTAGATATAAAAATATCACAATGAGAGTAGTATTTCAAACAAATGGATGCAGGCAGATAAAGAACATTATATCTAAACATTGTTGAACCACTCAGGCAATAATATCATGTTATGGATAGGAAAATTGTTCCACAGAACTAAGGAAAAGCTCATCACGCAGAATATTTTGAAAGATCTACCCAGTTATTGTGGTAGATCATATTTTAAAGAACAGCTTAATTATGATAGGGCAGTATATTACAGTATATGACTATTCTAGATATAATGAAATCTGCTAAGAACACAGGAGAAAGGAAAAGAAAAATCAGTTAAGGAACAGGATAAAGTATTCGCTGTGATCATCATAGAACAAAAAATTATGAATGTCATTCTAAGCAAGAATAGGATAGGTATCATGGGAAAAAATCTAACAGTGACAATAAATATGAGATATTTCTTGGTTACAAAACAAGAGTCATAGAGATAGGGGTGATATATGCAGGAGTTTACAGCATGCTGTAGGAAGAAAAAGTCTGAGGATAATGGAGGTCTAGATGCAGGAGGGAAGTTGCATTACAGTACTTGGCTTTTTATGTCAGACTAACATCTGTCAACAGTTTTTTAAGTTCAGCTGATTTTGCGTTTAGGGGAAAGAGTGACATAATGCTGCCTTAAGGTCCATTCCAGTCTTATTTCCTATGATTCCAAAGTTCTGGGATATGAGGTCACCTTATCATCTCTTTTGGCATCAAAGGTTGCCAGAACACTTTGTTCTAAAAGTCTGTTTTCATCAATGAAATAATTGCCCTAAGCCAATCCTTCTGCCTATTAACCACCACTTAGAGATTGATTTATATTTTATTGATTAAGAAATTTTCAGTTTTCAGTAGCTTTTAAACCATTGAATGAAATTTGGAAGGAATTTCCATTTAAAAAAAAAATTTGAACTGTGTACTTCTCTGAAATCTTTCAAATTTTCTTATGCCATTGGCCTGAGAATGTACTTTTTTCCATTCCCGTTCTTGTGCTTTTTAAAGCTCTCATTAATATCAAGTAACCTGCTGTCCTAGTTTCAGCAGTAGCAGTCATTTCTCTCCTTCTTAATAGCTGGTGCAGTGC
>JASSUY010009616.1:0-13653 GCA_032466535.1 Forpus xanthops | reverse complement strand
GTTATTTCCCATATCATTATTGTTATTGGCAGTAGCAGTAGTGGTTTGTGTTATACGTTAGTTACTGGACTGTTCTTATCTCAACCCGTGGGAATTACATCCTTTCAATTCGCCTCCCCATCCCGCTGGGCGGTGGGGGGGGGAAGAAAGAAGAAAGAAAGGGTGGAAGTGCGATAAAGGCTGCATGGTTCTAATTTAAAGCTGGGCTTTAAACCACATCATCAAAGCAAAGTAACACAATTAAACAGGATGTGACAAGCTACAAATTGAAAGGTTAAGGCCTAGTTACAGGTTGGGCAGAAAAGAGATTCAGAAGAGCCCTGCAAAGAAGGACTTGGGGGTGTTGGTTGATGAAAAAATTAACATGAGCCGCCAGTGTGCACTTGCAGCCCAGAAAGCCAAACATATCCTGGGCTGCATCAAAAGGAGAATGACCAGCAGGTCAAGGGAGGTGATCCTGCCTGTCTACTCTGCTCTTGTGAGGCCTCACTTGGGGTATTGTGTGTTGTTCAGATGTCCTCAACATAAAAAAGACATGGAACTGTTGGAACAAGTGCAGAGGAGGGCCATGAGGATGATCAAGGGACTGGAGCACCTCCCGTATGAAGATAAGCTGAGAAGGTTGAGGCTATTCAGCCTGGAGAAGTCTGTGTGGAGACCTCATAGCAGCCTTCCAGTATCTGAAGGGGGCCCATAGGGATGCTGGGGAGGGACTCTTCATAAGGGACTGTAGTGATAGGACAAGGGGTAATGGGTTCAAACTTAAACAGAGGAAGTTTATATTGGTTCTGAGGTAGAAATTCTTTGCTGCGATGGTGGTGAGGCACTGGAATGAGTTGCTCAGGGAAGTTGCAAATGCTCCATCACTGGCATTGTTCAAGGCAGGGTTGGACATAGCCTTGTGTGACATGGTTTAGTGGGAGGTATCCCTGTCCATGGCAGGGGGTTGGAACTAGATGATCTTACGTTCCCTTCCAGCCCTAATTGTTCTATGATTCTATGATTCTATGAATGTGTGCAGTTACAAGTATGCAAGCATACTTAAACGGTCAGGTTTCTCAGTCTTTACTCTGCAGAAAAAATTACAGGGAGAAAAAAAAAAACAACAGATATCTATAGCACATGGTAACAGTATGTGCGCATAAAGGTCCCCATAAATCCATGTTTCTGTATGTTTGTCATGAGCAGTCTTATTTTTAATAGCTCTCTCTCCAGATGATGCTATGTGCAAGAATGTCAGTACAGCCTTATAACTTGCTATGTTTGTTCCTATATTTTTAAAACTGCTCCAGTATCACCATGGAAGTACTGAGCCCCTGCCCTCCCCACAGCATCCTTTGCATTCCCTAACAAAATCACCATCACTTTAAAACAACAGTAGTTGAATTGCAGGGCTTTCAAAATAACCAGAAATGATGTAAACCCTTCCGCTTAAGATAAATTTATTGAAAAGTTGAGTTTTCCAAAGCTGAAATGCTTTGAGGAAAAATACACTGGAAGTGGTATTTTTGTCACTGGAAGTTTATTGAAGGGCAGACACTACGTTTTCTCTCCAAAAAAAAGCTTCCTCTATTATTTGCTGGTTTCCAGGCTAAGGACCCTTCAGATCATAGTTTGCAGTCTGAAGGCAGGGCATATTTATACCTGGTTTACTTCTATTGTTATAGTTTCTGCCTCCTCCTGTCTTTCTCTGAATATTAATGCATGCACAGCCATTTCCTTTATTGTGTAAGCCAGAACTGGAAAACAAAATTCAGAAATGTTTGAAGACCGAGGAGATTCTCTTCAGACAATAACTGAGAGCATTCTAACAACCTTGGGAAGAGTGTTACAGTAAATGGTGTATGAAATGATCATCAGAAAGTATCATGCATGTGATAAGTATCAACAAGAAAAACAGAAGGAAAAAAAAAACATCCTAGAACTGTAGTTATGTCAGGAGCAAGATAAAATAAAAGGGTCAATGAAGCCTAACACACTGCTAGGAGTGATAGAACACTACATGCATGCTTGGCTAGATTGCCTTAGAAGTAATTAAAAATACTGGAACAAGAAAAAAAACTTCATACGGGTAGATAAAAAAAAAAAGTGTAAAAAAAAAAAAGAAACAATCTGCTGCTCTTTGAGAAGCTAAATGGCAGTTCACTAATAATAACTGTCAGAGATAGCTTTTGTACTGTCTGAGATATCTTCTGTATTAGGTAAAGAAGAACTATACATTGGTATGAGATGTTAGTGCCAATATCACCATTCACAGCAGTAATATAATCGCAACAGCACATCAGTTTTTCCTCTGTAAGCATGAAATAAAATTGTTGAAGACTGAACTGAATTATTTACCTCAGAAGATAGTAATAGTGGTAGCATTAACAGTTACAGGGAAGGAAAGAAAGACTTCTGCTTAGTCATTTTTATGGCTAAACACACAAAGATGTGTCCTGCTACCTTGTGCCCCATGTCTCTGGTGCTGGGGAAGAAAAACTGCCTGTGAATTGCTTCAGAGACCTGCTCCTTCCCCACCTTTCTCTGCGCCTTTTCCCTTTGTGCAGGGCTGCCTGCTGTGACATTGCTCCTCCATCCATCTGCAGATCATCTACTTCTGCAGCAGGCACAACCTGGGAGGAAGGCAGACCCTTCCGGGAGCAGGAGGAAGGACCAGAAACCATCTGCTCATCTTGAGGATTCAAGAGCTTGCTGGTAGATGCCTCTATTGCTTCTGAAGCAAGAGGCCATGCATGACATGGGGCTTAAAGGATTAATTTTTTTTAACTCAAAGTCCTGCTTTACCTTTATGTTGGCAATTTAAGAGAGTTTCAGCTATCCTCATCAGAGTGTTCACCCATGCAGCTTCAATGAGTAAAATAACTGGGTGTCAGCATGTTTTTTTTCTGTGGATGTTATGGTTAAGAGGACATGACAGTGAGCTGCAAGGGTCATTATCTATTAATTTTTCTGGTTTATTTTAGTAAGCAATTTATAGCTTTTCCAGAAGATCTTTTACATTTTACACTCATTAATTGAGTCCCATTTATATTATTTCTTTTGCATTAAAAAATGTGTTGCACTATTTAAAATGTTAATTTAGCCCATATGTCAAAAGTGTATCTAAATGAGCCACTTATAGCACTTTTGTAGGAATTGCATTATGTAAGTCTTTCCCCTCCTGTCTTTTCATATGCTTTCAGATTCAATTTCTTTATTAGAAAGCAGGAAAAGAATGAATAAAATATCCATATAATAAGCAGCAATATTAAAACACAGGCTTGGACTTCCAGGTCAAGTTCAAGCTGCAGAAGGTTTTTAAGTGTCTGACAAAAATGGTCCAAAACCTTGCACAAATGTGCTAGTAGATGAGGTTCTTCCACGTAAACTGAAAAATCTTCAATGCTTCTATAGCAATTTACATGGATATGTTGGGGTTATTACCAAAAGTAGCTTATAGTTTTGAAATTTGCAAGCCCAAGCTAGGTACTTAAGATGCTCCTTTTATCATAAAAAAAAAAAAAAAAACAACCCACCAAAATCAAAACAAAACCAAAAAGAAGGTGCATTCTTTCTCAAGATAATGTCTTTGTAAACCCAGGAGGGGTGTAGGGCGTAAGGAAAGATCAAGGCAGACCATTATTAGAACTTTTTTCTTGAAGCTCATCTGGTCTTTCAGCTTCTGACAGTCCTTAAGTGTCGGAAAAGGAAGACATTGAAAAAAAACAAAAGGTCCAAACCAGAAAAACAATTCACTGCACTCTGCCCTTGGCTCTACACCAGAGTTACTGAGGCTAGGAAACATTTTATTTTTAAACAGGTGTTTGTTTTTATTTTTTCTGAAAGCTCTTCTGGAAGTTCTGTTTGTGTGTTTGTTTTCTGGCAATTAATTTCTTCTTCTTTCATGCATTAACTACTTATGCTGTGAGCTAGATACTTTACTGGTTTAAATTTCATACCTTACCTTTAATGTCTCCATTGAATGGCCCATCAATTCCAAAACCATATATTTATAATAGGGTACAGGAATCATCTTTCTGTTCCTTGGTTGGCTAGCAGCAGGCAGTGACATCTCCCACTGGGAGCAGTATCTTTGCACTGCTCATATGTGCGTATAACTTAGATGCTGATATTGATGTTCACAATAATGATGTTTGTCATCTGCTCCATTACAGATGTGAAAAGTTCTTTCCCACTTAGCACTTCATAATAAGGTGCCACTCTTATGGTTCTTTATGCTTTCTTTATTCAGAGAGAACTTTATCTCTGCTTTATCTTTTTATGAGCAAAGCACATTTTTTTGTACTGTTTAAGTTATGTGCCATATTTTTAAGGGCTCAATATTAATCAGGACTTTTTTTTCGCCCCTAAAGCTGAGTATTTTCAATATATATTTCCTTTACTCTCACATTATTTTATGGTAATGATCTTTAACATCTGTTCTTTGCAAATACCAACTGTTCCCTAATTTGGAGCCATATTTAAAAATAATTACCTACTTTCAGACTTCCAATTTAATATCAAGCTATATTTCATATCAGTGTATTTTTGAAGGCAACTGATTTGATTTTTTTTTTTTTTATTGTATAGTTGATTCTTAGCTTATAGCAGATTATTATTTCTCTGACCCTGAATAAATTTGATTGAATGAATACTACATCTTCTAATCTGCTTCCATTAGCAACTTTTTTCCAAGCCTGGGATAAACTAAACAAGTAATTGGGGCATGCTACTATGTTATCCTGAGCAGGAATTCAGATGTACTAGAATTAGGAGGTGTATGTATACTGCATATCTAAAGGTGTTACTCTTTCCTAACAACTGCTGTAACACACAGAACCCAGTATTCCTTTTTATTTTTTTTAATTATTATAATATTTTATTATTATATTTTTTGCCTTTTTTTTTTCTATAATTTGCATCTTTTGTAAAACTATAGGGTTTAACCTTTTGCTATAAAGCCTTTACTATAAGTCCCATGGTTCAACCCCAACCAGCAACTGAGCCCCCCACATCCTCTCACTCACAACCACTCCCAGTGGAATGAGGCAGAGAATTGGAAGGCTAAAAGTGAGAAAAAATTCTGCATTGAAATAAAGACAGCTTAATAAGTAAAGCAAAGGCCATTCACGCAAGCAAAGTAAAACATATTCCTGTTGGCAGGCAGGTGTTCAACCATTCTCATCACACATAAAAGTTACTTGGGAAGGCAAATATCATCACTTCAAATGTTCCCCCCTCCCCCTTCTTCTCTCAGCTTTATATGCTGAGTATAACATCATATGGTATGGGATACCCCTTTGGACAGTTGGGATCAGCTGTGTCCCCTCCAAACCTCTTATTTACACCCAACCTGCTCGCTGGTGACTTATTGTGAGAAGCAAGAAAGACCTTAACTGTGTAAACACTACTCAGCAATAACACAAACACCCCTGCTTTATCAACGGTTTCAGGACAAATCCAAAACATACTAGCTACTATGAAAGAAATTAAATCTATCCTAGCCAAATCTGACAATAAAGCAAGACACCTTAATACTTTCTTTACATTAGGCTTGGAAATCCCTCCAATCTCTGGACTGCTGATGTACCTGCTTCAGAAACAAGAACACAAATCTTGAATATTATGGGTCAGACAGATGGTAAATTTTATTTCTTTTACATATTTAAACTTTGTTGGAGTTATTTGCTCAGATCTTAAGTTCTTGAATAGCAAGATACAGAAGCTGAGATCTTAGAACTCTTTTTTCCTGGTTCTGATATGAGTAACTCAGTAGGATATTCAGAATCTTATACGAACATACACTCTTGGAACATTTACAGATTTTCGGACTCACAGGCACTAAAAGATTTAAAGGTGACAAGTTCATTGCTCTGGCCAAAACATGGAAAGTTTTGCAAGCTTTATTTTTACTGTTGATAGGAAAAATAAATTTTCTGATATTTTCCAGATTATGCTTAAAATTAATAGATCTTGGGTGAATAATTTAGGTTTGGAGGGTTTTTTTTTCCTTTATTAGTTTGCTTGTTTGTTTTTTAATTTAAAAATATCAGAATTAACCTTTAAAAAGAGCTGCAGGACCTCTCATTTTTCATTGAAATATTTGTATTACGTATTTTTTGGATGAAAGAACTTACTTTTTCTCTGTAAGTTCAATACCTACAGAGTCTCCTAGACATTACTGCATATAATATGAAAATCTAATATTAATAATATAATGTGGTAGCACTTCAGAATAAATTTATTTCTTGAGCTGCACCCTTAATTTTTACAGAATTACATTTCTGGTAAAAATGTAATATGAAAGTGTGAGTTGGTTTGTGAAAATCTATTGCCCTTGGAAGCAAAAAGGGCAGAAACTCAAATGCAACTAAACATGAAATGTCTTACCATTGACCTGTAGAGAATAAATATTAATTCTTGTAATAGGGAATATTAATTTTATTACTTAAAAATGATGGTTCAAACAGCTCTACATTTCCTTATTGCTTATTTTAAGAATTATTATAAAATTTTAAGTTGAAAAAGGATCAGGCAGTAACATGTAAATTTTGTATTATATGGCATTAAAAACAGATGAGAAATCCTTACTACCTTTTTTGATTAGTCTTCTGATGCTATGCTGAACACTTCTGATTATCTTGAAAATGCCCTTTTTGAAATAGACATACTAACATATAATGTTCATAAACCAGAATTTGCAACGGCATATGAAGTTTGATTTTGTTTTCTGTAACATAGTTTAAACTAATGAGCTATAAATTTGAAACTGCTACTTTGTCCATCACAAATATCCTACCAATGGCAGCAGTATTAAGATTTAAGAATTTGCTTCACTGGGAAAATATGATTCTACAGAAATTATAAAATGGAGATAGCAATGCTGGAAAGAAGCCAGTCTCACAAGTCTGTATAATATATTGCAGAACTATATAGCTATCGTTACACTGTTTATTAACTCTGATAATCCTTTTCATACCACTTTCAGTGATCTTCCATACTCCAGTGAGGTAGCCTCCATCACTAAAGAACCCTCAACAGTGTACAAGGGCGTTGCATACCAAGACAAGTTTAGCTTTCTACATACAGCACTCATCACTAAGACTAAGTTGTGGGATAAGATAAAGAGCTGCACTTACCACTACTCTGAAGTCTGTCATTTTATTACAAAGTAGATCAGAATTATGAGAGTTACACAATATCACATAAACTCAGAAATCTAACTAGACAAATAAACCTTGCCTTCTAGTATCTTTGATACCTGTAAAAGAAGCTGTATATTTATCACCTCCAGGTCTCAGTTTCCAGATTTATTAACTCAGGTTTCCTTGTCATACACCTTTGCACAGTTTTATGGTACAAACATTCAGATTTTGAATTTGTATTGAATAAAGGCATGTCATTTCTGTTGAAGAGAAAGGAAGATTTAGTCTTTACAGCTTATAAAATATTCATACATTAAAAAACAAGGCACAGAGAAAAGTTTTGCCTAATGGTCAAATATATGATTTGGGTGCTGCAATTTAAGTATTGTTACCATTTGTCATGTTGGAATTAAAACAGCAGTGACACCAATAGATTACAATACTATACTAATGAAAGTTATGCCAGAGATTTTATTTTAAGCGAACACTGAAAAATGTTCATTTTTTTTCCTTGTGAAATAAAGATCAAATATTTGAACTAATTTAATAGCAATATAATATGAATGTTGGTTTTAAGTTCTCTAAGGATCAGTCAAATTTGAGACTGAGTGTTTAATAAATATTACTAGTGATCTTGAAAACCCTGAGCAGTTTGGATAAATAAGTGCCTCTTTTTGAACTTCAAGAGGCAAGGTATTGGAACAAGGTCAAAAATAGAAAGTAGAGCTTCCAAAGAACAGAAGTCAGAACAGCCTCTCGCATCCTTGCTGGATTTAGCTTCCTCAATCTCTAAACCTTTTCTAAAGAGTAGAATCAACCAGTGGCAATGATAGTAATTTCTCCTATCATCAGACTCATTCCTTGTGTGAAGGTCCACAGCCTTGTTTTTTGCACAGGAGGTGGAATGTCTCCTGAAGGCAGCAGCCTGACTGCTGCACAAGCTGTTCCCCATCTGGTTAAGGGTGAGCTAGCCAGCGCCGAAGACAGGGCTGACCTTGCTCCTGGGCTACCTACATCTTCATCTGCCTGGGACCTTGCTGTGTTTTTCATAGATTGACCTCTCGTTTCTCCTGAATGCCAGAAAAGCTGGACCTCCATCTGGCTGATCCAATCACAGTTTCTCCATCTGGTTTATTCTTGGAAAGATAAAGTAATTCTTTTTATTTTAAAATAGTCTATCTCTTCCTATCATCTCTCACCAGCCTACTTACTGCATCTATAACATATGTAATTGGGCAATATTTCGGCATAAGTGTGGGGAGAAGAGCTGGCTGTTTCTCTCTTTTCCTTTTTTTGCTTCCTTCTTCTTCCTTTGCCTCTTTTCTATTCTGCAGTAGCCTCTGCCTCTAAGAGGTCAATATGTTTCCATGCTGTTACTCATGTAGGGTCTTCAGATGGTACAAATTGTATAGAAAACACAGCAGTTAATGGAGTTAGATAATTTTACATCTGCCCATCCTGCTCACAGATAAAATAGGACCATTATAAAGCAGCAGCTACTTGGCACTCTGGCTAACCTGTCTGACATTTAAAGATCATACAAACATAGAATAGAATCATAGAATGATTTGGATTGCAAGGGACCTTAAAGATCATCTAGTTTCATCCTGCTGCCATGGGCAGGGACACCTTCCACTAGACCAGTCACTCAAAGCCCCATCAGGGCAATCTTTTCCAGTGCCTCACCACTCTCAAAATAAACAATTTCTTCCTAATATCAGTGGAGCCCTGCTTTCCTGAAATGCCTGCAAGTTTGAAGCAGTGAATGAATTTCATGTTTAGCTTCATTTGAGTGAGTGACCTCTGCTTTACCAATCAAATTCTCTTTATTTCAACCCATGAGTTTTCTCTCTTTTACTCTTTGGTTCTCTCCCCTATTCCATGAGGGTGGCAGTGAGCGAGAGGCTGTGTGCTGCTTAGTTGCCATCTGGGGTTAAACCAAAACAAGGCCATTCCCCCTTGTCCTATCACTGCAGTCCTGGATGAAAAAATCTCTCTCCAGCATCCTTGTAAGGCCCCCTTTCAGATACTGGAAGGCTGCTATGAGGCCTCCACACAGCCTTCTCTTCTCCAGGCTGAACAGCCCCAACAATCTCAGCCTGTCTTCATAGGAGAGGTTCTCCAAGCCTTTAACCATTTTCATGTCCCTCCTCTGGACTTACTCCAACAGGTACATTTCCTTCTTATGTTGGGGGCTCCAGAGCTGAGCACTGTATTCTAGGAGGGGTCTCACAAGAGAAGAGTAAAGGGGAAGAATCACCTCCCTCAACCTGCTGGTCACAATTCTTTGATACAGACCAGAATATGATCAGCTTTCTGGGCTGCGAGTGCACACTGCCAGTTCATGTTGAGCTTCTCACCAACCAACATTCCCAAGTACTTTGCCTCAGGCTACTTTCAATCCAGATTCTGCCCAACCTGTAATTGTGCTTGGAATTGTCCTGACCCAAGTGGGGGACCCTGCCCTTAATCTTGTTTAACTTCATGAGGCTCACACAGGGCCACTCTTCAAACATACCAAGGTAGCTCTCCAGAATTTCAACCACATCACATAGTTTAGTCATCTGCAAACTTGCTGAGTGTGCACTCAATTCCATTGTCCATATCACCGACAAAGATGTTAAACAGTGCCAGTTCCAATACTGATCTCTGAGGAATGCCACTTGCCATTGATTTCCATATGGACATTGAATTGTTGACCACAATTCCATGAGTGCAACCATCCAACCAATTTCTTATCCACTGAGTAGTCCTTATGTGCAATCCATGCCTCTTCAGTTTAGAGGCAAGGATTTCTTGTGGGACAGTGTCAAATACTTGATAGGATGGATTTTTTTCAGTCTAGAAAACCAAGGAGCTCAACATTTGTCTTAACTTCTTTCACTTATCTTTTACCTAGAAATGAAATAAACACCGAGATGAAGCATTCAGAGGCAGTGAATAAAGGCACCTCAGCTTTTATCATACTTTTAGTACCCACTAACAAAAATAAAATATGTTGCCTCCTGTTTTCCTCTCCTTCTGGGCAGGGGTGATGAGATCTGGACATTTTCCTTACCCAGCAGCTCAAATCAAAGACTTTTCATTTTTCACAATTGGCTTCCAATCTCTTATTCAGGCTTTGCTGGTAGGAAAAAGGATAAAATGTTGACATTTTGAAATTCTTTAGACAGAAATCCTTCACTTTATTTAATTTTGTTCTATTTAATTTCATTCATTTTTTGAGTGGAAATGTCATGGGGATTAATTAAAAGAAAAAAAATCCAAAACACATTGACATTTCGGAAATTGGAATATTTCATTTAGTTTTGTTGAATTAATACAACAGGGTTGTTTTTCTGCCTCGGAAATTTAAGCAAACTTGCCTTTTCCAAATTAGGCAGACCTGGCCATGTAACCTCTATGTCAGTTCTCATCCTAATCTTAATCTCTACACTAGTTTTTATACTGAAAGGTCATAATATAGCAGCGCAACAGTGAGCTTATCAGCCGTCTAGCTGACCAGACAGCTATAGATTTGGTCTTCATGAACTTTCATATAATATTTTTAATATGTCTTCTACATCAATGTTTCATTGTTTTCTGCACGTAAATGGTTATAATAATACTTTGCTACCTCTGGTAGTGGTCAAATAGACTCTTGCATTTGTAGCAGACTGGTCATGTATGTGAAAATGTGTATGACTGCTACATAGCTCATCAAATGGAAAGAAATATTTGCCTTGTTATTATATTATTCATATTTTATGGTATTTCATGAATGAATTCTGACTTGCACTACATATGACCTGTATCTAATAGCAGCTGCTGTCCTCTCTGCTGGAGACATGTGGGAGAATATGAGCTAGTTAATTACAGAAATCAGCTGAAATTAGGCTTTGCTTAGGATGTGATCATCACCATGAGACTGTACTAAATTAGATATGAGATGACATCTTTAATTTTGCTTAGTTTGTATCTTAAAAATGTGTAACATAAGAGAATGAGGGAGATCTACTCTTACAGGGGATATTTTTTCAGATTTTCTCGCTGATTGTATCCTGTGATAGGAATATAAACAGGAAAAGATAATGAAGTGTCTGAGTACTATTTTCCAAACACAGTATATTCTATCATAACAAAATTCATTAAAAAAAAAAGAAAGTGAAGTAGAATCATAAAGGAGAAAAGAATCATCTTTGGCCAGATTTGATTACAGTGTGAAATTCAGATTCTTTTAATTAAGGTTATATACCATTTCCACAGACTTTTCATATATGCTATGAAGTACACACTTATTTTAAGTAAATATATTTTGTTGCAATTCATCAAACTGCTTTCCCCTCTAGTTAAAAAAAAAAAAAATAAAAAGAAGAAGAAAAAAAAAAAAAATGGAAAGAAAAAAGGGATGTCATAAAATGGAGAGCACTGAGTCCTGTGGGGAAAATGCAAACATACAGAACTTTAAATATTGTAAAAAATGAGACCCAAAGAAATTTTGAAAACAATTTTAAAGAATTCCAGGAAAAAGTGTCTCACTGGTGTTGAAGATTAATCTATACATTTTTGTATTTACACTGCTTCACCTATAGCTTCTAACTTCTGTTTCAGAAGCTATGATTTATAACATATTTTAGTGGGAACTGAAGTTTAGTTTCAGTGGAATTATTTAGGTAGAAGGGGGGAGAAAAAGAAAAATATTTATTCAACAAAATACTTTTAATCATTGCTTTATATTTATTCTCTAAAGTGACAAATATTGCTCAGGAATGCAAAAAAAACTCCAAGAACCTGCATGTTAGCCTATGCTGCCCTTTAAGTCCCACTTTTCCTTCCTCCCTTGCTTTTATATGGCTCCTCTTAGAGCTGTGCCTCCCTTAAGTTCCAAAGACTCATTTTGGAAAAAAGATGCATATTCCATTGCTGCTATTCTTACAGTGACTTCTCTGCCTTTTAGCAGTGTTGTGCATGCTGCTTACTTAGCTGGGAATGATTCTGCTTAGCTTGAGGCAAATTCCAAATGCTTATTCCAAACAAACACGAGAGCCATGATTTGTGTATGGGTGATTTGGAAGAATCATTGGATTCTGTCCTCCCTGTTCCTTACTGTGTAAATTCAATTTCATCTGATATTACAAATAGAAAAACCTACCTTATTTTTCGCTATATTTGCAAAAGTTATAAGCTGTTACTTGGAAGTTGGAAATACCATATATCAAACAAAAATAACCAAATAAAACTTCACTTCTCATGTTTTGTGCCAGTCATAGAATCACAGAATCACAGAATCATAGAATCATAGAATCTGCATGATATTCAGAGACCAAATATGGAGCTAAATACCTCTGCTTTCCCTTAGTTTTAGTTCACAGAAACAATGTATTCATATGCAAAATCAAGGGCAGGACTTAGTAGATGTATCTTTACATATGTTACTTTTATGTAAATGTCGTGGTTTCAGGCGTAAATCAATCTGCCTGCCCACTCACTCCTCCCAATCTTCTTTCCCCCCAACTTCACGGGGGGGTGGGGGAACCGAAAGAATGCAACTCCTATGGGTTGAGATAAGGACCATTCAGTAACTAAGCTATAACATAAATCACTGCTGCCACTACCAATAACAACAATAACCAGAGAGAAACAAGGGAGGAGGACAGAGCTCACCACTCGACGATGATGGTCGAGAGAGAGCCCCCCTTCCTTCCACCTTCCTGCCCCTGGAAGTAGAACTGGGCATGGCGTACTGTGGTATGGAATACCTCCTTGGTCAGCCCGGGTCAGGTGTCCTGTCTCCCCTTCCCCCCGGCTTCTTCCCGGCAGAGCATGAAAGTCAGAAAGTCCTTGGCCAGCCTAAACACTCCAAGCCATAACTATAAACACTGGTGTTATCAGCACTGTTCCCAAGCCGAAAATCCAAAACACTGTGCTCACCAGCTACTACTTAAAGAAAAATGACTGCTGCTGCTGAACCCATGACAATAAACTTGGCAGATATTTGACTAATTTCATTTAACTTTTTCAAAACATGGAGCTTTTTAAGCTGCTTTCTTTCAAATATAATCACCATTATATGTAGATAGAACCATCGCTTCTTATTCTCTGTAAAGTAATATACATGCAATTCATTCTTTTATCACCTTCTAGAAACAAATATCATCAAAGTAAAATGTCTACTTTTGTTTTGGGTATAAAATCATTTTTCCTTCCCTATGTTTCATGAAAGTAATTCCCACACAAGTGAATGGAACTGACATACCATCTTTGAATTTCCTTTAAACCCCTGTGTTGGTTAAATACAGCCCACAAACTTAGTAGAAGAATAATTAAACAACAGATAAATGAAATAAGAAGAAATAAAACATACTCTTGGGGCTTTGTTTGTTTTCAATATCTGCTTATTTCCGTTCCTTTCATTTGACACATCTGTCATGGTTTGAGGTCCTCAAACAGTTCTGCTCACTCACTCCCCCCTCTTTCTTCCTCAGTCCTGGGGGATGGGGAGGAGAATCAAAAGAATGCAACTCCCACAGGTTGAGATAAGAACAGT
>JASSUY010009615.1:0-38672 GCA_032466535.1 Forpus xanthops | reverse complement strand
CTGCACACAATACTCCAAGTGAGGTCTCACGAGAGCAGAGTAGAGGGGCAGGATCACCTCCCTCAACCTGCTGGTCATAATCCTTTTGATGCAGCCCAGGATACGGTTGGCTTTCTGGGCTGCAAAAGCACACAGAAGCCTGCTTATGTTTATTTTTTCATCGACCAACACCCCCAAGTCCTTCTCCTCAGGGCTGCTCTGAATCTCTTCTCTGCCCAACCTCTAGCTATGCCTGGGATTGCTCTGACCCAGGTGTAGGACCTTGCACTTGGCATTGTTAAACTTAATTAGGTTGGCATCAGCCCACCTCACAAGGATGTCAAAGCCCCTCTGGATCCCATCCCTTCCTTCCAGTGTATCAACCGAACCACACAGCTTGGTGTCATTGGTAAACTTGCTGAGGACACAATCCCACTGCCCATGTTACCAACAGAGATGTTGAACGAGACCAGTCTCAACACCAATCCCTGAGGGACATCCCATATCAACCATTAAAGCACAGAATGGTTTGTGCTGGGAGTTCCTTTAACAGCCATGTAGTCAATCCCCTGCCATGGGCCGGAGATAGACATTCCACTAGACCAGGCTGCTCAGAGCCCCATCCAACCTGGCCTGAATTTAACTTCAGCATCATCCCCATAAAAGAGCAGATGAAACAACCTAGAAATAAACCAGTTATTTTGGATGGCATCTTTCACACAAAGCAATCTGCAAGTCCTCTAGATTATAGTAAGTTACAGTCAATAAAAGTATAAAAAAAAAGGAAGAAGCAGAAACATAAAACAAGATGATATTTTTTCTAGATAAGATCCTAAGTGAAACATAGCTAATGAAGCTCAGAAATGTAAGTAGGTTACTCCAGATGACAGAGAAAAAGAGCTCCTGAAGAAGCAGACAAAGTATTAGAAGAAAAGAGTACAACAAGGTAACACTTCCAAATAAATGCAACTGGAATCTAAGTTCTGTTATTGTAGTTCCTTTTGATAATAAAAATGGGTTGCAAAGAAAAAGAATAGCCTCATCATTCTACTGTCTGCTTTTATCTTCAAGAGTAGGCACCAAGATTTTATCTTATGCATTTAATATTTTTCATAATTCCAGTATTATCTGTACGACCAGCCGCTCCTTCCATCATTGTTACTCCCTGGAGGCACCTGCAATCGTGCGAGTGGAATAATTTACCATCACATATGATAAACACTCGGGGATGTGGCATTTGTAGCAACAGAGTCACTGCACAGTCTGCAGCTCAGTCCAGAGACAAAGGATGTGATTTGCATGTTACTTCTCTCAATGACAATACTTTAACTCTTAGCTAATTATTGCCCTACCCCTGGCAGTGTTCAAGGCCAGGCTGCACAGGGTTTGGAGCAACCTGGTTTAGTGCTAGGTATCCCTGCCCGTGGCAAGAGTTGGAAATGGATGAGCTTTAAGGTCCCTTTCAAACCAAACCATTCCGTGATTCTATGATTTATTATTTAAGAAACGTAAGAGCCTGAAGCAGTGGTCACAGAAGACCAAACCAACAGCACTTGCAGCAAAAATACCCTGATACAAGTTAGTAAGGAGAAAGCTAGTGGAGTACACAGGAGTTACTTTGAAATCATAATGTAAGTGGGAACAATACCCTTTTTAAAAAACTTTCAACAATGCCTTAGCAGAGAACTTTTCTATTACTGAGTTTCATTAAGAAGGCTTAGAAACATAGGTATGGATAGAAGTTAATGTGACATTATAAACTCAATGAAGTTTTCAAGAAGCAAAAGTTACTTTAAATTCTAGTGTTTCCATTCAATTTTCTGGCCCCGTGCAGACCACCAGCACTTCTTGGCCAGTGTGGATAAGACACATATATATCCTAGCAATCCATATTTTAACATTGCATAACTCATTTGCACATATGCAAATCATATATAGAAATATATAAAAAGAAATTCTTGTGTCATCAGCTTATATTTTATATTCCTGTAAAAGGGAAAGTTTCTATGGAATTTCCAATACAGAGATTTGGTAGAATCTCAGAGCAGCAGTGTACCCTATTTGTTTCACTCTAACCTTCCACAGCATTTTCTCTGGTATACCATATGCTTCAATCTCTCTGTCTGCCACCTTCAGATTTTACTTTCTGAGCTAAAATAGCAAGAAGTCTGGTGGTAAAATCACGTCAGATTTCTTTCCCTGGAGTAGAGTGATATTGGATTAAAAGTACACCTCAAAGGGTCTATATTTTAAACACCATAAAACAAACCCTTCCATTGTAGGGTAAACACATTAAGCCTCATCCCACTGATGTCCTTCAAAGCAAAAGAGGTCTAAATGCAGGCTGAAAACTATGTGCGCCTTACTGATACTGTGATTTCTATGCTGGCAAGCAGAGTTATGCCTGTTACAGCCCAGCCCCAGAGAGCCAGAGGGAAGCCTGGTCCACCAGCCCACTCTTCACTGGGTTTTTTCCTTCCTGGATAGCTATCCACCACCTGGCTGTGTTACTGGTGGGATCTAGGCCAAGAGAAAGATGGTTTTATTCTTCAAAACTTGATAATCTGGGAATTCATCTTCTAATGACAAAGACGGATCGGGCTGAATTTGTCTCAGCTATCAAGTTCAAAAAGAGAAGGGGACATGTAGGCTTCATTAAATGAATGCGTTATGGATAAGAAACACACCAAGAGGAAAGCATTCAGATTGCCAAATAGTACATCAGCTTTGAAGTATTTCATCTGCAACAATGGAACACCTCACCCTGTATCCCCCCAGGGCACATGGCAACCCTGGGACAAAATAACTTCAATGCCAGGATTATGAACAAAAATTTACCTCCAGCCCCATCCTCTCATTCAAGCACCCTAAATTTCCCCAAATTGTTATCAGAGCTGTGATCCTGAACAGTATAATTCTCCCATCTTCTGTTGAAGTAACCTGAATTGCATCAATGATGCATCGCTGCCTTCAGAAAAGGTGGCCATGGCTCCAAGACAACCACCAGACCATCGTCAGCTCCACAATAATCTTGCAGCAGTGTAAATTTCTGTGTAACTGGGAAGACACGACTGAAACTCGCACTGCCGCTTTCCCAGTAATACAGTATAGATCTCTCCAGAATAAGATAACTTTCCTCAAAAGCTTTATCAGAAGAAAAAGGAGTTCAGTTCTCTTAAAATCTCATCTGCCCCTGGAAAGCACAGATTATGTGGATGCATTTCTAAGACCACATCCTGCCTCAGTGCAGTTGTGGCTTTGCAAAAGACAGAAACCTGTGGGCTCAACATGACATTACATTACCCCAGGAGAAAGACTGTAAGACTGGCCATTAACTACCATTAAGAGAAGGGTCAAATGCTGTTCCACTGTTTTTCCAGTTGCGCAGTCACCACCGGTATGCCACACACAGGAGCACAGCCAGGAGCCATCCACTAATGATATTCTTGCTGTAATATCTCTCACACTGTAGCTGACACAAAATGCACTAAGGCCAGCAGAAGTCTTTTGATTTCATCACTGTCCCTGGGGACACTGATGGGATGTGGTGGGGACCTTGAACCCCTCTGCCCTGAGGCAGTTGTTCTATAAATACAGAGAGACCTTCAGCCTTCCAAGGTGTCTGGAATCTGTTTCCAGATTCTAACATTTTAACTCACTCCACTTTAACAAAAGCGAGAGATATGGATAACCATTCCCTCATACGCCCTGAAAATGAGAAATCCTCTCATTTTATTAATTACATTATTACTGTTAAAAGTCAAAGTGCCATTTAATGAAATAACATTTTTTAAGTGTGACTGCATTGAAACCAGAATGCCTCAGTTTTACAAAAACATCTGTCTCTTGGTCTCTGTTGAATAGCAAGAGAAATGAGTCTGAAATCATGCCTGTAGCTCTGGAGAAAACTCCTCTCTGATACACAAATCAATACATGATTTAATTGTGGTTTATTGCTTCTGTTGCTCCAGTCTGGGGTCAGGAAAGACCCTGAGAACATCCTATTTGCTCTTTTCCCAAGTCACATTCACTCAACATGCACCTGTTCCTTAATTCCAACCTTCAAGCTCTCTCCAGCTGCAGGGCAGCGGGGAGGCCGACAGCAAGTGTGTAACCAGAGCAAGCTATTTATTCTCTTCCTGCCCTGCAGCTTGGGAAAAGGCTTCTCCTCTACCACTGTCTTCTGAGGATGACAGTGAAATCACAATAGAGAAGGCAGAGCTAAAATCTTTATCATGCAGAAGTGTTCAGTACCAGTGAGTGGCTCTGGTTACATACTGGACACTGAGCACAGCCCAACACACCTGGTTGTAGAAATGCTGTTCCGTATAGTGCACAGCTTTGGACTGTTACTGTTAGTTTATGGGGAAAAGCACAGTAGTAGAAAATACAGTATTTCATCAACACCAGGCTAGGAATGTTTTTTATTCATTTTTAGCTTTTTCTATTCACCATGCTTTGAGATTCATCAAACGTTTTTTTCAGGGTTGAGCAGTCCTTTCCCTCACAGACCAGTAACGGACCAATTTTTAAGCATACTTTACTGGCCAATGTCCAAAGTTACAAGCACTAATCCCAGTGGATGAATTCTCATGCAGTATGTATGGACCTTTTTAATCCCATGGCTTCTTTGAACAGTGGAAGAATTTCTGAAAACTCTTAGCCTCAAGACAGAAATCCAAGTTCATGCTCTCTAATCTCTTGTTCTACTGCACTGCTTAACCTCTACGTAATATCAATATGTGGAGTTGATGGCACTGTTTTGACTTGTACTCTGGAAAACAGCTATAGTTCAATTAGAACCAGTAAGAATTTTGAAGCTAGAAGCTAACCCATTATTTGAAAATGAACTGCTGAATTTCATTCTCTCCAAGGGGACATTCCCTTTTTAGAGTATTTATCTAAAGTTTTTAAAAAGCTGAGATGTATTTTATCTTGCACGTTGGAAATGTAATTTAAAGCTTGAAGGAATTAATGGAAAACTGTGTTTTAGCTTGAGGTTATGCGTTTATCCAGCCACAGATCTTGTAGGCACAAAGCTGAAAATGGACCCTCACTCTTCCCCATCATTCTCTGCTTCCATTTGTCCTGTAGGATGAAAACCAGCTGCTCTGTGTTGTCTTCTCATGCCACTCCTTTGGATCTGTCACAAGTACATTCATTTGGTGCACCAACAGATTTAATGATTTACAGGGAAAATGCATCTTAGATGCACCCAGCCCTTCCTCCCAAGCCTGGTTAAAACCAGCACTGATTTTCCTTTTCTTCACCACTTTTCACCGATGATTATATCTGTCCTTTGCATTTTTTCAGGATACATAAATAGAAAGGTTCTCAAGATTAAGGAAAGGTAGCAGAAGATCCCAATTATATGAAAAGAGCTTGGCACCTGGAGACTGTATGGTGAGATAAATCTACCCAAGAGGTGTTTGTTATTTCTTAGTAGACAAGTGGGAAATAAAATTACTGCTTTCTGCAAACAATCAAAGGATTTGTTTTATTAAGCTGAAAGCAAAATAGACAAATCTGCCTCAGTTCCATTCACATGGACGTCTGCTTGAGTCCTAGTGTGAATCAAAGGCACAGCATCTTTCCTTTGCACAGCCAGAATAACAGGGTCTCCTGACAACAGGCCTGGCTCCTACCAAAAGCCATCTTCTTGAACAGAACTGAAGATCCATCCCTAGGGCACAATAAAAATTGCCTTTTGTACCTCTTTTTTTTGCTTAATGGCCTTAAGAAAAAAAAAAATCCCAATCCCTGTATTTCAAGAAGCATTTCCCCCATTATAGACTAACGGTTAATTCTCCACACTGACAAAAGCACTACTTAAAGATCAATTTTACAGTTGGAATCGAAAAAAAGTACGAAGAGCAATCACTGCTCAAGGCATTACTGCAGAATGAGGAGCTTGATTTAAAGAAGCCCCAAATTCAAAAGATTATCCAATCTACCAGAAGAAAACTCCATCATTCTGTATGTTCAAGAAATTCTACACTGGAGGTATACGGACTTGAATACACAGGTTTTGCTAACGCTAGCCCATATTCTTCTGAGAAGTTGATATATCATTGCTGCATGTAATACTCCAAACTAAAACCACCACAGGTTAGTTAGTGGGGTCTAAATGTAAAGGTAGGAAAGTAGCACAGAGACCATGCTGGCAAGATATAGGCTTCCTTTTTGGTTCATTTTTGCCCTGTGCTGACACCTGCCTTGCTACAATTACCTTCCAACACCTCATTTCCTGAGGAATTCTGGACCTAGAAGTTAATTTTTTAGAAACTAATATATTCCCTTTTCCTAGCAATATGACAAGTCTAAATCCATCTGTAATCTAATTATTGCTTCAATCCATATTGTTGCAATACATGTAATACAAAAATGCATTAAAAAAAGAACAGATCAATGGTATTACTAATACTTGCCATCCTCCATTTCCAACAACTAACTTTCTGAGCAAATCAAGAGTATGATGAACCTTTACGGTGATACTCATGAATATGTAACCCAGCACGCATCAACACACTGCCTCCACTATGCATCCCTGGAGGAATTCTGCACATTGCTGTGATGATGGGAAGAGCAGAGGGACATCCAAGTTACAGTTCTCATGCATACAGCTCCCCAAAACCAGGGGGTGTCTATCCTGCCCATAGGGTATGCTGGGTGCTGGGGTGCCCATCCTGCCTAGTGCAGGCACAGCTCCCTGAAGGGCTCTGCACCACCCCTGCTCCCACTCTAAGCACTAACTGGCACAGCAATGTCCCTGCAGAGCACATGGCCTTCACACGGGATAAATGAAGTATCTTCCAACTTAGAACTGTCAGACTGATGACAAGCTCTGGAGTATAAAGAATTAGGAAAGCCCCCCAGAGCTGGAGGCTACACAGCCAACAGAACAGAGGAAAGAATAGCTTGCCAAGAAGAAATGTAGTGTGAGAATTTTGAGCAATCTGATGAGCTCTATCCATCCATCATGGGAATATCACCAAATCACACATTCCTTGTACTGGTACTGAGATGAACAAAAGGAAAAACAACAAAGTAAAATGTTCCTGCAGAGCATAATACCTTTGGTCCTAGTTTCCATCTTGGCAGATCAGCAGAAGCAGCCTTTACAAAACGTGCTCACCCAGCAGAAGTCAGGGAGTATCTTGAGTTCCTTCCAGCTTTATTTCAAGTATTTGCTGTTTCCATATTGCCCCTTATTTTCAGTGGTGTTCCTCAATATGCAATACTTTCATACAGCATAAGTAATTTCCTTTGCACGTCTGTAGCTTACTCTCAGACATGCACAGGAAGACACAAAAGTTACCTAAAGAGTTAATGTATTTGCAGCAAAGAAAGTGAATTGATATAGACCCACTATTTTTCTAACAATAAGTCACCAGAAAATAAAATCACCACAAAGCACCCCCATTAAGCAATTCTATATTAAACCATGTATTTTTCACTGCTGTTTTCATAGAGTCAAACTTTGGGGCAGAAAGAACTACCAGTCTCATTAGAAGAACTGGGTTTACTTGTGGACAATTTCATGGTACTCCATACAGTATTTGTGATGGCTACTGTGTTACCATCACCACCAGGGGCTGTAGTGATACATAAGTGCAGAATGCAGTGCTGTGGAGGTCTGTGATCCAGAACATGGCAATACTGCGAGTGGAAGCTTCACCCCTTAGCCAAAGCACAGGGCTAGGTGTCAAGAAATGAAAGTTCTATTCTTGGCTCTTCCACGCATTTCTGCAAGGCTCTTACCATTTTTCAGCTTGAGTATCTCCTGTGTGTGAAGAAAGCCTATTTCCCCAGCTACCTGAGCCTCAGCTTGTGGTGTGGGAAGTTCTGAGTGCGAGGCACCAGGCATAAACCAGAGCAGACCTATAATTTACACAGGGCATTATCACAGCAGATATTGCACTGAATGTTGCATAGAAATGTATTCTGGAGATCACTAATTTCTCCTAAATTGCTTCTTAAAAGGTTACAGTCTACACCTATCTTAGCCCAATTAAATGAAGAGAAAATTGTCACAGAGGAGCTAAATGTTGGCTTATGGAGTTTCCTGAAGTATCACCAACCTGCCAGCAATACTCTTTCACACATATTACTGCACCTAAGCCTTATTTTCAGTGAACAGAAGGTTTTAGGGCTATACTCAACAGACATGTACTGTGTTTTAATATCTAGTTACTAAGATCCTCAGTTGTGGTTACAATCTGCTGCAATATTAATCTCATCCCATAATTAGCTGCCTGGAGAAAATGTGTATTCTTCAGAGGACCCATGTGAAAGCAAAGATAGCTCCACAGGTACGAAACTCATGACTTATCTCCTTTCCAAAACAGAAAGGTGAAGCAAGGCACGTCCCTTGCTCTGCTATATACATTCAACAATTTTGCTCCACACATTGCCAAGTGCAGTACTGAAAGATGAACAAAAATAGTACTGCAGAAAATCACAACTACTTATTTCTGATACAGGAGAACAGCATGAAGAACTCTGCACTTAAAAGATCTCCACCAGCAAGTTATAAAGAGGCTGCAAGGTGTTGTACAATATTTATGAGTATGATACATACTATAGATTAATTCATAAATTCTCCATGCATAATTTACAGTCTATTTACAGAGTAAAACAGTCATCAAACAGCAACTACCACAAATGCATTCACTTAAACTTAAGGGCATTTGTAATGTCTACTCAGAAATCAGAGAGCCATAATAAACCAGTCACAGTTGATGACAAGCGGACTAAAGCGCAGAGGAGTAGAAAGAAAGGAAGTGAATTTTTAAGGCAGTTGATGTGCTATAAATTTTTAATGCTCTATAAAATATTTCATTTAGTTGTATTTATACAGTATTATTATTCCAATTTGGAAGAAGAAATTAGTTTCAACTTGTTTTACAGAGCACTTAGATGCTCCTTCCTAAATTTTGTCCTCACAGTAACACACTACAAATCGTGGCTCCACAAATTGGTACCAAAGCAGCATAATTTCTCTATTTACTCAAAAGAACACCCTGAACAAAACTACTTTCTCTCTAGTGAACAATACAAAGCAGTTATGTACCAGTTTCAAATATCATGCTCAATAGACTGATGCCAAAGCCTAAACCATTAAGTGTAAGGCTCAGTTCATGCATTTAGATGCAACTTAAGGCCGTAGGAAGTAACATACTTCAGTATGTGCTTGCAACCTTGAAATAAAAGCAGAACATGCTGCACTAACAGCAAGAAAGCAGCTCACTGTGATTGCTACAGTTCTTACACACTGGCGGGAGGCAGAATTAATGCCGCGCTAGCTGAAGGAGTCACTCCTGCAGAACTAAAACAATCAGTCCTTCAGTTAGACACCGTTCCACTGCTTCCCCATAAATTAGCTGCGAGATCAAAGCCTTAAATGCTATGCAGTCACACACAGATACATACTTATTTACTTACATATATTCTAAATTTCCACAAAAGGAACAGGGAGTATTTCTTAGGAATGTGGACCATGTAGTCCCTCCTCCATCAGTTGGTTTATGGAACAAACTGATCTTGTTACCTGAAAGCAAGTTTTGCATGAGTAAAAGCGGTACTGCTACCAGGAATCACAGGGCCTAAGACAAGCACTTAGCTTTTTGAGTTTGGGGTTGAATTACTGCAGTTAATGATGCTGGTTGCCTGGCACAAAGTGACAGATCTCATGCCTTAACTGAACTAGACTGTTGATGTCAAGTGCACTATTCTCTTTTTTGACATGTTTTTTGTTCTTTAAATGTCTTCATAATGTTCTTTTACATACATAGAAATATTTTTAATTGCTATGTTACATTAATGCAGTTTTCAGAATCAGAAATAAAGGGTTTTTTTAATTGTTTAAGTCCACATCGGCTTCAAAGTTACAGCATAAATATGAATGGTATAGATGGACATCTCCAGGAGCTACTCAAGGGCGTAGTTTAGCCTGTACACAAGACTGTAAACTACTGAACATCTAAGATACCCCACTTTTAGTGCAAGCTCTCCAGAAAGCTGCCACAACCTCACCAAACCTGTGAGAGCCTCCTGGTCCTATCACTGACACTGGCACTGCCTTCAGAGCTCTGCTATTTAGATTCTGTGTTAAGAAATCACAGGTAATTAGGAAGCTGAAACTCATTTAACTCATCTGTGCTTCAATCACTCCAACTGTCATTTTGGACATGTTTGATAGCAGATCAATTGTTCATGTTTCTAACACTAGGTTTGCTGAGATAATCAATCTTGCAGCTTGGCATTTTCCTTCCTCCTAGTGATATTTTAATCGACTTCTATGGACAAAGCTCATTTTATATATTTTAGCTTCTTAAATTAATGATTCCTTTCCTGGTTTTCTTTAACACAATCATATTAAGTATTAGGTTAAGAAGATTAGTGAGTCTTACCATAGTGAACCACACTCACAGTTACAATTGAAATGCACTGTGTTTTGGAAATCGGTTGAGCAGAAATTTGAGACTCATTTTGAACCTGTTCCCAAAGTCTGTTTCACACAGTGTCATAGATGGCAGCATACGGATTATGTCAAAGAGTAAATCTGGCACTGCTGAATGAATCAAAAAGACCAGCCTCCACCTACAAAATCTGTAATTATGTGTGATTTGCATTAATCCTTAAAAAGAAACAGAAATCCCTAAACAAAACAGAAAAAGCCAATCAGGAGTAACATTTTGTTGACGGCACCTATGTCTTATGTCAATGAAGATAACTCACATGCTCTCATAAAAGCACTTTATGGCTCCATCACTTAAGAGGAGGAAGATGCTGACTCCTAAGACCTCTCAGCACTGGCGCAAAGCAGTACAATTTCATCTCCCAGAGAAAGAACGGCCTGTCTCAAAGTTTATCCTGTGAAAAGTCTATTACATTCAACACCGCTTCGAAGTGCAAGCTTCAAAGCTATCTAACAGCAACGAGAGAAAAGTCATTTTTCATTATACTTTCAAGATGTTGCTGAGATAAAGCTATTAAACTGAGTGCCTGATGCATGCGAAAGGTTGAACTATTCCAAGGCAAAACCACACACACCTCTCCCACTGCTGCTGCGACAATCAAAGGTCACCGATGACAATAGGAGTCAGAAATTGTGCTATTTCTTTTTGAGAGAGGTTGAGAGCATGGATGCTGATACAGCTTCAAGCCACATTCTTATTCTAACAGGAATATCTTCAGGAATATTTCTGGCAATTGATGAATCATTTTGCAAGTCAAGGCACAAAAGCTATCATTAAAACCACCTTACTGTTACTTCAACAGGCTGCCTTGTTAAGAAATCCGCTTCAGCTCTCACTTTCCAATTCACTGCTGGTGACTTGGGAGAAAAAAAATTTCCCACCTCTCAGATGCTTTGATTTCCCCCTAGATATCAGCAGAGCTCAACAGCGATCTAAGAAACATGTGTTAGAAGAAATATCTGTGCCATCTGAAAATATCCCATATCTGGGTACGTTAAAAGATGGGATAACTTCTCCAAAAGTAAGAACAGATTCACCAACACTCATTGGTGATGAATCAAAGGCATCCAGCAACTGCGTTAGCATTCATGAAAAGGATAAGCACAAGTGTCTGCACAGATGCGTAATTTAAATGCTTGCAAATGATCAGACAATTTCCCTTGTGAATTATCAGCGTTCACCTTTCCAAAGCAGTTCCTCTTTGCCTTCCCAGGGAGCAAACCACTACTATTCATACAGGAGCCTCACACGGATTACCTGTGTACTTGTGAAAACTGCACTGTAATGTTTACTTTCAAGGAGAACTGACTACGAGGAATGATTAATAAAATGCAAGAATATTTAATTCACACATTGTTAGAACAACATTAATTGCCAAGTGTAATACATGGAATAAATTAGCATAGCCAACAAGCTGAGGACTGACATGCATTATCAGGTACTTCACACTGACTTTTTATTATTCAGAAAGCAAGTCAATTAATTTTGAAGCTTCCATCTTCCTCTTTTTCACTTTGTCCTTGTGGCTTTTAAATACAGCTCAAAAATATTTCCTTTTGAATGCAAGTCTACCAAGCTTTGGTTAATCCAGCTTTTCTTCTACAGAATATACAGATGGGAACAGCAATCACTGTCTTACCTGTAAGATCTGCAAGAGTTTAGTTATATTTGTGAAACTTAACACTTTAAAGCTTCAACCATACAAACACCTTTCTAGAGGAGGAGCCTGTGGATGTCAGCTTAAGGCATATTGATGGATTTCAGCGTGGTATGTTTACTGGTTTTGAGCTCCTCTATGTAAATAATATCTTAGCCATATTTAATCCTAAATAACCACAATGTGGCTTGCATCAGTGTAACTGCATTTTAAAATGCCCTTCCTTCCTTTTTTGCAACAACCAACACTTTGAACTTCTCAGAAAGGCGCAACACTGCAGGCAGCTTTGTTTTGGAGACAGGTATCTCCACACTCTTGTCTATAATTCACCAGCTTGCACATACCTATCTCTAGTTCCTACTTTCAAGTTCCATTTATAAAGACTATTTTTAGCCAGAGCAAATGTCAGTGTACAAATAAAATTAAAAATGCAATTAACATTACCAGATATAATGAGATGTTTAATTACCCTTGAAACTAGGCCTTGCGAAGATGCAATAAACTTTAAAGTGCTTTTGTTACCAATCAAATTAACCATCATAAAGAATATTGGACTGTTTGCATTACCCACGTACAAGGGTCTAGCAGTCAGGACACAGGCACAAGGAAAACATTTTGCCATTAACCTAGTGGAGAATGTTAAAGAAACTTCACTTTTTCTCCCATTGTCCCCAGCCTGCCAGAGCAAAGCCTGTCAGGGAAGAAACTGCCCTAAGTGGGCCTGGCAGCACTGAGCACACCATGTCCCTGTCTCTACTGAACCTGCTCATCACAACCATACTGCTCCAACACAAGTACAGAGAGCTGTTCCAAAAAGACTCCAGGGTTTTTTTTGGGAAAACATCTACATCTCCAACTTCGAAGCTGTCATGTCAGGAGGGAACTGCATACCAACCCACTCGGCTCAGTTCTGAAAGCAAAAAGGCCTGGAAACACTGAAAATTTCCCTGCATCTCACAAAAAAAAAAGATACATTTGCAATTTTTCTACTTGTGGAACCACAGAAGAAAGTAGTGAAGCAATTCTCCACAGGTCCCATGTAAGCTATCAAGCCAAGGTAAGAATCTATTTCTCCAACCTTTGGTCTGCCACCCTTGGTCCTGTGCCCTGCCCAAGGGGCTGTTCCACCACTCCAGAAGAAACAGCCCTGCTTCCTCCCCAAAATGCCCCAGGATACCCCTGCTCCAGGCTGACAGATACGTGATCCAACCAGCTTTCCTTCCATTTCCCTCCTGCTCCTTTTGTGCCTCCCAGCTGGCCAAGAGATGCTCCCACACTCCGAGGCTCTTTGCTTAGCACCTCGAACCCGACAGCAGTGGGAAGTGTTGAAAATGTCGTTATTGAAGCTGTTCTCAGTCCTACCTCCAAAAAGAGATGAGAGAAGCTTGATAAACTGTAGAATATATGAGATAGTTCTTCCCTATTGCTCTGTGTGCCAAAGCGCTGAGCAAAAATACTTTGTCCTGAGCCCTCAAGCATTGGAGTGCAACTCAGTAGAAGCACTGCCGCCAGAACCAGACACCTTCACCACACTCCAGGTCCAAACCCCACTTCACAGTACAAACCTCTCATGCCAACTGTCAGTGATGAGGAAGATAAGTTTGCATTTGAACACCATGATCTTTGTGTGAGTGCAAAATCTTTAAGCCTTAGAACTTGCAAGTGTCAATCTACCAAGAGATGTTTGAATTTCGTGCACATCTGGAAAAGAACCAGATTCAACAGGGGCTGAAATATGAATTGCTCATAAAAGGAGCTGAAAGTGCATGTCTGGCCAATGGACATGACATTCTTTAAAGCACAGAAGAGTAGTGAAGGGCAAGTTGGGCTCTTGAGGTTTGAGTGCAGATTGCTGCTGGTCCCCAACAACTGCACTTCTGCAAGCAGGCAGCACATGCACCATCCACACCTCTGTCCACTGCAGGTTCCCAACAATGATACATCTCATCTCATGATGAGTTGGGTCAGACACACCGACCCCTTCCTAAACACCCAAAATCAGGTGGCATACTGTGTGTAGAACATATTTTTGATCTAAATTTATATTCTTGTTGAGAAATTTTGCATGATTGGGGCTTTTTTTGAACACTTCACAAATACAGAGACACTTAAACTGACAGACTGGAGAAGGAAACTGCGCACCATACTGTAGTTACACAGCACCAGGAATGTCCTCTGTCAGCAAGACAGCATTTCCTCAACATGCATTTTTAGCATGTGGCTTGCCTGCCAGACCACTGTCAACAGAGTATGGTAATTGCAATTATGGCAGTGACTCATGTGGCATAAATACATGCCATTTGAAGAGAACTTATTTCTAACAGAGCTATGAAGCATCCATCAAACACTGACTTCTGTAATTTCTATTACTCTGGGTTGCATTTTGCTAAAGTGGCAAGCTGCTTTCATGCAAAAATATCAACGAAAGGCTCAAGAGCTTATCCATTCACTAGAGTAAAACAAAACCGTTAAAAAGAATACAAAACAAAACAGCTTTGAACTGCTCTACCACATTTTAATTCCAAGCAAGTATCTGTCATGTAAGGTTAGATTAGCCTTTATAACCATGTTTGCTGTAACAGAGATCTTGACAGGCCCTTGACTGTAGTGGCAAAAATGGCAGCACAGTAATTACTTTTCAGCTTTGTTAGGATTATCTTCCTGCAATAGTGAAGCTTTTAGCACATGATAAAATGATAGCCTTGCATATTGCTCAATTACAGCACAGACTCCTATCTTTTTGTCACTTCACTGGGCAATTCCACTTTATTATTTTGACAGTACCACTGACTAATCACAGAGATGGGGCAGGAGGATGACCTCTGGAGATGACTTAGTCCAACCCTCCTGCTCAAAGTAGGGCCAGTGCCAGAAGGCTGCTCTGTACTTGTCCAGTCCAGTTCTGAATTTCTTACTGGCAGATATGGAGGCTCCCACTAAGATGAATTCTTCCTCACTAGAAGAGCAGCTTTTTATGCTTTAAGGAGAGGAAAGTACACTGAGGAGTACCCAACCTGCTTCCACAAATGGCGATCTGATCCTCAGGACACATAACTGCCCTACTCATGCAGAAAGTCTGGCAAAGCTCAGAACTGAACCCAAATTTGTTGAGTTTTAAGGCCAGGCCAGTAACCATTTCCTTACATTAATTATTAGCAAATATTTTACAAAACAACTAGTAGATATAAGAACATACCTCCTGAATTTCACAGTACCCTATGCATGGTTAATTTCTCCTCATCATGGCATGTATTTCAAATGAAGACTTTGGGCAGAGATTGTTTCAGAGAAGAGGCCAGGCCTGGAATCCGCAGCAGATTCTTTGTTCACACATAAGGGCAACATTGTAATGAAACTTTGGTTAACACATCATTACAAAAGCAAACTAATTACTGACATGCAAACCCATCTACTGAATTAGGAAAAGTAATGCTTCTGATTGACGTATCAACCTTAGCAAACTGCCCATCTTGCCACCCAAGAAAAGCAAGTCAATGAGCAGATGGCAGTACAGCAGTCATTAGTAATCCTTTAAAGCCCCAATCCCAAACCATTACTTGCTTTTCTGACACTCTTAATGATTTTGGAAATTACAATGGTGACAAAGTTGGTTTGAGCTCATTTTAAAGAAGTGCCACTATACCAAAGATCTTTCCAAAGAACGCTTCTCTCTTTAAGCATATGTTGGAAGCAGCAACCATACGTTTCCTTAATACACCGTGTCAGCTGTACATCACTTTGTTTAATGCTGCATTTCTAAACATTTCACAGATCAACAAGCCATCAGATACTATGTGAAATGCTGTCAAACGCTGGTCAATAGTTGGTGCTTATCTAAATATCAGAATCAGTGTACGCAGGGAGTCTATAGGTTATCACACAGCCGGGTGCCAAGCAGCACTTGCTCCTTGCTCTGCCACAGCCTCTTTCAGAGCGCATTTTAAATGGTGCCAAACACTGCACTTGCAGAACTCAATGGGTCATTTGTCACAGGGCTCAGCAGGAGCAGAATTTGTTCCATTAAATTCTGATGCTGGCAATGGAACACAGTTCAAGAAAGTCAATACATTTCTCATTTACTTCTACGTGCATTTGCAGATTAAAGCCCTTACATCAGGTTTGGGTTTATTTACTCTGATGAAACTCTAACAAACTCAAGGGAATTGCTCTGAATTCATGGATTAACTTGGTAAGGTTCAACACAAAATTTTTCTTTGTTACTAGTATTTTCTGAAGGTTAAAGACAGTGAAAACTGCATCCTAGAGCTGCTATGTCAGAGAGTTACTTTAAAAAGACCCCAACCAAAACCCCTCTATGTATTTTTTGCCCAAGTTCACCTGTTTTGCTGTAAGAGGGAAGCTATTTATGTCATTATTGCTTTTTTCTGGACAAAATCAGCTCCTAGAAAATGCTGATTAATTTGCAGTGTGATGCATAAAAAGTGAGCTTGTGAAATTACCAGAAGAGGTAAATAAATGATTCATGCGGGTTGCTTTTGCATGAATAAATTATTTGTTCCTTCTCAGGGTTTCATTTGATAGAAGAATGCAAAATTAATGCTTTTCTATGCAAACAGAAAGCCTTTTCTAAAGCTCTGACCTAATTACAGGTGTTTGCTAAGAAACACACACTTAATTCTTCAGGAAAAAAGAAATCTTGGTGCCATATTAGTGTCATGGAAGCGAAGTGTCAAACAACAAACATGCCATTTGAGGGTATTTAACAGAGACATTCACATTATTAATATTTCTGTCTTCCTAAACCATTTTCGCCCTTTTGGAGAGGTGATCAAACTGATACCCAAAATACCACATTCCTAACAACTAATGTTTTAACACAGGCTATGATTCAAATGGCATCACTGCAGATCATGCAAATCTGTGTATCCCAGAAAGTTTTCACTAATGCCAATAAAATAGATGGCTTTTAAATTATCTTGTAGCCAAGGAAACAGGGAGCACTTGACAAGTATTATCCCTCAGCCTTCTCCTTCAGACGCAGCCAATAGGAGCACTTCAGTCCAATCCTGCAACAGGTGATGGCAGAATTAATTCTTAGCATATTGGGCCTTCAATCACAGCAGTGCCTGCTGGCTTGCAATGAGCTTTTGATATGAAGAATTGTTCAGAAAAATAATGATAAAAATGCCAAATTATTTCTTGATAACTATCATTTGGAACAATGGAAAACATCTTCCTTTGGGGCTGTCCCTGGCAGAGACAAAGAGCAAAGCATATAGCCTTTTATCCCCAAGCACATGAGTGATCTGTCAGAGGAGGACAGTGATCTAGAGCCGGTATCAGCTCCTATCACAGAACAAAGGCTGTCCCAGCTGTCCACTGATGGATTTCCCTCAAAGTCCCACAGAGAAGTTCCATTTCAACATTTTGCTTTAAAGTTTTCTGAACACACAATTCAGTTTTCACTCATACCCAGGCTTTTGTTACAGCACACCAGCTGCCTTCCCAGACCTGCCCACATGTAGGTATACTCCCATCCCTCAGGTTTCATCCTGTCATTCCACTGATTCAAATGTGAATTTACATAGTGGACAACAAGAGCAGAATTAATTTAGACTTTACAGCTTTCCATCTTCAACCATGAAGAAATCCCATTAACAGGATTTCATCAGAATAACTGTCCAACAATTTTGGATGAAATATCCACACATGTCAAGGATTTAGACATAAGCTGAAATCACAAAACTGAAAATTATGTATTCATGAACATGAAGATACAAAACACTTCAATGTTTGAAATTACCTTTAATCTGCAGATTAGCAAAGTGAAAGGCAACATTACACTATAGTGCTGACAAGAAGACAGGTAGGAGCCAAAGTAACTAAAGAATATTTGTGCTATCAATCACAATGTTTTTTACATCAGCGTTTCTTCAGACATTTTAATTAAAACATACAAAGCCCTTCACAAATGTACTTATCTAATTCGGAATGAATAACATGAATGTTTCTTGTTCAACCAGTACTGCGCATTTCAGGTACGTTCTTGAAGTGGCTTTGGCACACTTGTAGGTATTTCCCCCACTAAGGGCACTTCCACTGCTCTCGCACTAACAACTGTTTATGTCTGTGACAGACAGACTGATTGACTGATTGATTCAATAGTTTCAAGTGGTGTTTTGCAACAGAACCGGAAGTTTCCATTAACCAACTTGTCTGCTCCTACCTCTGCAGCTCCTCCTGTAGATACAGGTTCCCTTCTCCAGTTACAGCCCTCCCTCCTTGATCTCCCTCCTGTTATATACACCACACACCACTGAGTGATCCCAGTATAACAAATGATTTAACCTACTCTAGACATTAAATATGGACAAAGATGGAATAATTACTCTATCAGTCTTCCTGTCAATTGCAGATTTAAACAGCAGTAACTCAGATTCATTACCAGATGACTGAAGAGCAACCTAGACACCCTTCCCCAGCAGCAACTACTCGTGACAACAGCCTCCATGTATCTACACTGAAGGGTAGAATTCCATCTTAAATGTGTGATACATATTTAATTCAAATTTATGGGAAAAAATCTGAAAGGTCTGTCCACAAAGCAATGAGACACTTCTCAAGCTCCAGTCATCTACCGCTAGCTCCTGTACTCAGGTGCTTCCCCTGTGCAAGAGGCATCAGGCATCTCAGCCCCCAGAAGCAAGCACTTATGACAGAACTGACTTAGATCTAGATAAATCTGGCAGATTTAACAAGCAATGTGGGTAATTAGCACACCAGAGGTTAGACAGCCACAGTTCTCTGCTACTTTGTTCCAAGCTTGAATGCCCTTGATAGAAATCAGTGAGGTATCTACTCCAAACATTTTTGTTTCCATACACAATGTGGCTGCCACAATTCAAAACAGACAATTTAGTGGGTGGATCTGTAATTAAATTATTATGTTTCGTATCTAATTAAAACAGATTTCAAGGCACATTTCAAGCTGTGGTTAGATGTCAGTTTCAAGTTGCCTCACATGGCTTGGCAAGCAATCACACTGAAGGAGAGCAAAGGGAAACAGCATCCAAGACTCAGAAAAGGAGGATCTAAAAATAAAACTGTTTTGGGATGACTGCCATTCATTTTGAACCCAGCATTTCATTACTGGCATGATACCACCCCACCCCACAGATCTCTCAAACAGGCCATGAGACTCACTGAAAGAAATAAGAAACAATCAAAAATGCACAGGCAGGCCGTGGTTGTGTCTGGGTTGTACATACAGTTTAACAAAATGTAGCTGAATGAAAGCCTTCCCACTTTCTGGGAAAAGAGTTTCAGCGTGAACATGTAATTATAGGCCAGGTAAGACCGAAAGCCTGGTAAGACACACTACGCAGCCTGTGATCTTGTGACAATAAAAGGCTTTACACCCTGGCTCTCAGCACTACTACACACTGTCAACGAGTTCCAAGACACACAGGGTCTTGGTGGGTCAAGACAAGGCAAACCATTTACATTCTTTGCAGACAGACTTACCCCGTGGAAGGTAACTGAAGAGGTCTAGTTGTTCTACACCATGCTGCTTTGCAGCTCAGAAAGGAAAAAAAAAACAATGACTAAAATTCAGAATCAGAGCTCTACACTACACCAAGACCATGGGTCAAAGAGGAACACATCTGAAAAGCAGTGGGTTTTTTGTAGTGTCAGGAAAGATGCATTTGAATTTCAGAAGTATTCAAAAGTCCAGTGTGAATATAATTACTGTCTCAACAACCATTTATGACTACTTTGTCCTTACAAATACATTACTTCAAAATATTGATTACTTTTCTACTGACTCCTGATAATTAGGCCGATGTCATGTGTTTCCATGCAATGTGGTATGGCTGTTACCCCTCAAAGCACTGCAAACCACTCGAGGATAAACCCAGCAACATGAAAGCACTTTCCCCCATAAAATACAATGCTTTTTTCCCTCTGAAGGAGTCCCTTAGGACATTCTGTTCATTTTGCATGCAAAAACGTGAGGTGGTTAATTCATTCATCAATCTTCATCTACCCTATTGATCTTAACTATAAATTTGCTGGCTCAAATACTTGCATTGCATCGTGCATACTTCTGAGTCATGTATTTTACTGCCTGCTAGATCGAAAAAGTGTTCATGTTTGCAAATAGTGGGACCCAAAAAAACATGTAACAGAAGTCATTCTGTAATAATCTAGACAGCCACATATAAGTAATTGATGCAACTTAGATAAGGTACCTGGTAGTAATATGCCTTAACAGTACCAATAAAAACCAGTCACAAAGACAGCTTTGCTGCTCTGCTATTCAGATTCTTGCACCTTCCTTCTTGTGCTGTCATGGCATCTTACTCTTGAAGGAAACATTGTACTCCAAGAAGATAAAAGTGCTGTCACCAGAAAGAGAGTATTTCACTCACTTCAGAATTAAGTGGTTAATCCAAATTCACTTTACTATCACGTTAAGAAGTGGATACCAGCTAATGCTCTGCAGCTCTGAACACAAGCATACATTACCACCCGCCTGATGGCCTCAGATGTGTTACGTACGCACACATGGATTTAGATGGTTTCAGATGCGTGTAATGCCTTTCTTATTACAAGTGGTATTAAGGCCAACTTGGAAAGGATGTTATTAAACCACACTAATGTGGAGCCTGACAGATGCTCCTCTCACAGCAGTAAGCTGCCAGAGAAGTGACATTTCTCCAAGCGAGGACCATGTGCCACTGAAGTGGCTGTCACACTTGCACTGGGATGGGGTTCGCAAGCAGGTGAATACAGGGCCACTGTCACTTCTAGGAGCAGGTTCCTCCACTGTGACTCTCTGGAGCACCTCAACGTGAGAAGGCAGCTTCCCTATGACACTTCAGGAGCAGCAGAGACAATGACTGCAGGACAAACAGAGCTGGCACCCTTGAGCCTGCTGGAGCAAGCTTCTGACCACTGTGACTATGCAGCCCTTCTGAACCGTTGTTCTTCATTTAAATTCAACTTTTTACATACAACTGTAAAACTAGCAAAGGCAAAACTATTTGTTAAGCTGAACACAGACCCTGGTATATGCCTCTGAATTCAGAGAATTCAGCCCAGAAACGAGGACTTTCATAACCACCTTTCACAAGCTGTACAGAGGGAGCTGAAACAAAGTTTAAAAATGCTGTTAAAGTGCCTTTTTTTCTCTCATTTTCTGCCGTGCACCTCAGTGGGATTTTATTCCTATGTAAAATTTAATGCTAAACAATGGACCCATTTTCAGAAGAGTTCAAGGTGCTGAACCCACTGTGGTATTGGAATGACAAGAGGAATAAGAACTGAAACCCCAGCTCTGGCCTCCTTTGGGACCTGCCCCTGGTACCCCTATCCTGCTCACTAATTACTTCACCTCCTTCTGTTTTGTGTATTCTTCATTATACACTAAACACATTTCAGATGTAATTGCATGAAATTTGCCTGGTGCACCTAGGAACCAGCAAGTCCATGTAACTGCTATTATAAAACTCCAATCAAAGACATTGAATATTTGCCACTGTAAAGCAATTAAGCCAGTAAAACTATAGGTGACTTGAAGCACTCTTTCATTACTAAAGAGAATGCAATTATTTTCCTTCCACCTTTTCTTATTCTGTTCATCTGACAGGCAGGAACAGTCATACTAAACAGGCTGGTTTCTCACACAGCTCCCTGCCCCTCAAAGCACATTTCCGTGCCTAGCTCTCCTCATGGAAATTGTTATTCACACGCAACTGATGGTCAACACATTGCCTCCACTATGGGGACTTAACACCTGCTTAGTGAGGTTCAACATCTCCTGCCAGCTAAACTGAGCAGCATCCTTAAACCCCTTGGCTTTCACTGAAAACCAAATGAAACTCAAAATGGTTACAAAGGGAGCACACAGAGTGTGAAGCATTTGGGGGAAAAACTCATATAGCATTTTTTTGCTTTATTTGGTTTTTACTAAGGCATGATGTCTTCAGCAACAAGAATAAATGGACTGCTGAAACACTGCTGCTCACAGCAGTGACACACCTGTATAATATAATTCCATGGATTCTTTCTGAAACCAGGTGTTGCTATGTAGCATATTACTGTCTCCACTTCCTCTTTTTTAACCTAATTCTGAACATATTTTACTGACAATCATGTCTGAAAATGTAGTTTTGCCATTCCTAGATGGTTCTTAGACTCTTGTCTCATCACAGCTCCTGAGATTAGCAGTATCCATTGGCAGCCTATTTGTATTGATAACCTTCAAAAGAAAACCAAGACCCTACACAAAGTGACATGAATAATTCATTAAGCCACCCAAATGTTACTGTATCAAGGAGACAGGCAAGTTTGAACCTAATATGAGGTGTCTCTAAATAAATAAATGAACTGCCTTCTAAATTATTCAAGCAGCTGAGATCTCACCACTCGTGAGCCTCCCTGAGCACAATGAGCCATTGCAGCCAGCCCAGCATCTAAGTGGGAACTAGCCCGGTGAAAGTCAAAGCTGACCTGGACAGTCTCAGCATCCTTCACCGGCTCCCTGGGGCAGCTGGCAACACTGACCCGCATGGAGCTCAAACAACCTCTCTCAAATCCAAAGATTAAGCAGCACGTTTCTGACCATCATCCCAAGTTGAACTTGAGCCTGATTACCCACCAGACAGCCTGGATGAGTGCACCAGCTGATGCCCAGTTTGAGAGATATCAGTCCAGGGAGGTGCAGTCAGGACCCGAGCACACAGCCAGAACACAGCAGGTTGCCAAACCCAAACTCAATCTAAAGTATCTATAGGCGTATGAGACTGGCAGGCAACAAACTACAAAAACCTTTGATTTAACACAGTCAAATGAGGTTTGTTCCAAGGAAAATAACGGTTGTATAGTATTCCATCCACCCTTAGACAACTGCAGAGCACAGCTGGACTCAACAATACTATCCAGCAGGAAGGACACACTCCTACCTAACTCAGAACTGCAGCACCACACAGCACACAGCCCATGTGGCCACCATGCGATGATCAAACACCTACAGAGGAAAGCAGTGAACATTATTTGTGTTGGGCTTTTTTTCCCCCTGCTTCATAAATAGCACATGTGAAGAAAAAGAAGAGTCCTGTCATACTGTGAAAAGATTCAACTCTAAGGAAAGGCTTCTGACAGGCCAGGATGAACTGACAATGTAAGGATATTAATTGAACAAAAACTGCCCAATGGCTTAGCTACAGATTTGCTCCAGCAAGCAGAATTGGAACTTAAACATTGGCAACACAAGTGAACGCATTTTTATGGAAAGAAAAAGCAGACAGGACATTTCTCCTTAATTTCCAATTACATTGAACTTCTAAGAGCAGCTTGCACAAAGCACTGGTAGCCAGAGAACCCTGTAAACGTGCTGATTTCTGCTGAACTTTAACACTAGTTGCTCACCCCTTAGTTCTGAAGTCGTATTTAAAATAGTCTCATCCTTTACAATAATAAATATTGGCAGTGCTACTGGATCTGAACCTGGCAGGCTTCAGAATTCCATGAGTCTACTAATTAGGGTAAGAAGATGCTTCCCCCTCCTTCCTCTTCTTGGCAACAACAGAAGTTAGTGACTGGTGTCACAGAACACTACTCATTCATATCATGTGTATGAGCAGCATGTAACAACTCAGACGAGCCATCACCTCAAGCCATCACCTCAACTAGGACTAGGCTGTAACTGGGACCAGATACAAAGACAGTCCAAGCTGAAACAACCATGTGTCACTTCTGACATTTCAAAATGTCACATGCAGCTCCCTCCAAATCAAGGGCTGAAATCACCAGTACAGAAGTTGCTGCAAGTCTTACAAGAGGTATATGGCAGCATACGACAAATATAAGTAAGCGGATCAGACAGTGAAATCCATTTGAGACTAACTGGTGAGTAATCAACCTGACAAAGTTTATGATCCCTGAACTAAGGCTAATACAAAGGTACAATGTCACCAATGAAGTGGTAACAGCTGATAAAAGTACCCTTCTGTGAGAGAAACACAATCCTTTTTGCTTTGGCTGGAGGCAAAAGCAGCATCACACAGTTCCAAAAGCAACAACTGCACTCTCACTGAATGGCTCCAAACCGCTAAATTAAATAATGCCTTTGCTTTTTGAGCAACCTTTGGTAATTGCTGAGAGAAAAAAAATACTTACAATGCTTTTTGACTTGAGTGCAGCACATATCAAAATTCATATTGAGAGACTGAGCAGTAATAGGAACACCTTGCAGGAGGAAATGTGTTTATTTACAAATGCATAGAAACTGTATCTAAAGTAGCATAAGGGGAACAGAACAATTCATAGGAATATTATAGTGGAATATTCCCCCATAATTCCTTATTCTTAAAAACAAAACCAACAAATCTCAACCCAGAAACAACCCCCTTTCCTCCAAAAAAAACCCAAAACAAAACTCCTTTCACCTGGAAAGTACCAGACTTAAAATCCAATGAATTAGAAATTTGTTCATTCTCATGTAAATAAGAAGCAAAGCTTAACTCAGCTCTAGGGTCAAAGTTGCAATTTCCAATATAGAAATTAAGTTCTCCCCAATCTAGATGTGTTCTGATTTAGGCTGTATTCTGATCTTCTGTTATCTTGTTTTTCATTCCAGAGGTTTTGCTTCAATTAAGTGTCAGCAAGTATTAAATACAATTGTACTTTAAAAAGAATTAACTCTTGAAATAGCGTGAGGGACTAAGGCCAGGTGTCAAGGCTCCTCTCTGTTCAAGAAGGGCAGAAATGCCGATGCAGTCCCTGAATTTAGCAGAGCTCTGCTGACTTAGAGCAATTCAGGACGTGGCTCATGGTGTCAGACTTATCTTCTTGGAGTTACTGATTTGGGACATGAAATTTCAAAGCCACAAAGAACCATCAGAAATTATGAAGTGGGAATCTTCTACACGGCCTTTCAAAATCCACCCTGTATTTCACTTGCCCAGCACTGACCTGAGAATCCCTTGGAACCTAATACAGAACCCAGAGGGGATCTGTTCAAGTTCTTCGGGGAGATCTGTGCATCCTTCCCAATATTATACTGACAGCCACAGGAATTGCCAATTTACTTCTCCCTAATGTCCCAGTTTCCCTCTCCAATTTACAACTTGTCTGAACAAAACACTGGAATTTACCAAGCTGATATGCAGTTCTTCAGGATCATTACTGCATCCAACTGTTGGTAGGTTCACATTGCTCTCGATGCTTCCCAACCGATTTCCCCTCCTGGCCACCCTCTGCCTTGCTGGGAGCTGCACTCATTTCTTTCAAGGCACCTAGGTATTTTGTTGCCATTGTACTTGACAGCCACCCTCCCTGTGCAAAAGCACAGCTACTGTGTTTATTACAGTTTGTCTGGAAAAGTAACTTTTTATTTTCCTTAAATAAGCCCTAAATGCAGAAATTGATCAGTAGAAAACCAGTACTTTCAGTAGCAAGCAAGTCTTCAGTACTGAAAAGAGGGATGACCATGCTCCTACACAGAAAAACAGATCTCCCCTCGCAGCACAAGATGGGAAAAACTTGGAGAATGATTTCAGCTCTCCCTTCGTTCACTGGCTATAGGAAAACAAGTTGTGTAACCCAATCAGTCCCGAACAGTCATGTGTCTTTGTCCTGGGAAAAGAACATGCCAAGGAACAAATAAATTCCAAACACTTAAAGAGAAGCTTCAATAAAAGCTCAGGAAAAACACAAGCTATGGAAGGAAAGAAACCTCTTGCTGGGGAGTGAGGAAAATGCATTTTACGGTGTCCATCACCAACATGAATCTAGTGAAGCAAAACACTGAAGGTGTGCAGCTTGGTGGGAGGAAAAATGGAGCATTTATCATCATGGGTTTGCTTCTCAGCATGACCTCTCTTAAGTGCACAGTATCAGATCCAACCCTCTCATTTTCTCTTTTCACCAGAATCGTGTCTCCTCAACAAAAGCCCATCTCAAGACCCAGTTTTGATCCATGTGCTTGTAGCCAGAATCTGGCTATGCCTCAACCTGCATTTCCCGCATCAGCGTCACCTACAGTGTCCTCAAAGTGCTGTGGGAGTTCGAAGGCCAAGGAACACCAACAGGTACATCAGCATCTTGCCAGAGGTGAACCCTTCACCAGGGCTGCTAACTTGCTTCAGAAGCACGCATCTTTCACTTAGCCTGCCAATTTACAGCAAACTTCTGCAAACTTTGTAGAATTACTTTACTTTTTGCCTTGAAAGGACAGGCATCCAGCTGGGCTTTCCTCTAACGAATTCCAGACATGGCTTCTACTCTGCGTTACAAGAGGCGCCTTCGGCTATATCATTCAAACTGTGTGAAATCAAGTTAAACAGCAAGAAGAGCAGAGTTACATTTGAATCAGAGTAAGTTCAAAAATGGAAAACAAATATGCCAGGCGGCTAACAACTCCGGCTACGCACGCTGAGGCTCTTCAGCCTGCATGTTTATAATGAGGATTTACTGCAAAACCATCACTGCATCTTAATAGTAAAGAAATTCAAACTGAATACTGAAAGAGACAAAAGATTGCTTGAAATTCAGATAAATGTGTGCTTCTGTCTGACATCCCAGCAAACCAAAGGGAAAAAAGGTTTTAATTTCAGTGGGCGGTTCAATTTTATGACAGAGGGAAATAAATTTTCACCAAGCACAACTGGCATCTCTGGAAACTGTGTTAGCTTTGTTTACAGTTGTCACGTCAAAGGAGATTTGGGGTTTTTTATTAAGATGAGCACCACAATCAAAAGACTAGAAAACATTTCCTTCCTACTACGCCATTTTGAAGTCACATCTTCATGTCTCATTAGGACTCAACTCTGATACTGAAACCTGCCAAAAGCCTGGGTCAGTTTTCATCCTTCTTTACAAAGTCTTCATCCTCCTTACAGTACTTCTGGTGCAACGGAACAACTTCTGAAATACTATATTGTCTTACAAATATTCATTATTAAAAAACCTCTGTGCTCTCTCAAAACACGATGCAATTTTTGAACTGTGATTACTTGCAGAAAGTAATTTCCAACCCCAGCAACCTACAGAAACTCTACTTGCTATTTCCATGCTGAAATCTGAGTAGCAGGTAGTGGGAAAGATGTGCAAGGTCACAAGGATGATTTGATAGCAACGTCACAGTTTCACAGGTTGTCAATCTATCACAAAAAATCCCTGTGGAGGTTCACAAACAGGTCCAACCAGACAGCAGTTACTCTCCTCTCACATGTACCAGGAAAATAACCCTCCTTAAACTCCTCTCCTGACATTTCCTGAAATCACCTAAGACAGTGAAAATACACTGGTTTATGCTTTCCTTTAAGCAAACACAGTTCTGCTTAAGGATGCCAGCACAGAGCAAGCCAGCAGATTCCAAAGCAAAGTAAAGATGCTCAATGCTTAGCCCAGGGAGAGGAGGAGAAGGGTAGGAACAGGGGATCACTTTTATACTGAAAGAGAACAATGCATCTGCTAGCCACAGCATAGCATGCTGGCCCATACTGTGCCTCGAACTTTGGAAATGATTTGATATAAGCACAGTTCATGAGCTGTTCAGAAGTTTCCCCTCCCAGTTCTGAGGCTTCTGATTTTATGATTTATTCAGCTGGCCATTGATTTATATCGCTGTAACCCAACCATCCAGTTCAAAGGTTTAAGCATCAGTATCAGATTGATGGCTTCTTCAAACCGTCTTCAACAATCCATCATTTAAACTACAACAACTGGGTTTTAAGCGACCTTTCTGAAAATAACTGCAGTGACTCAGCAGCAGTGGCTGGAGATCATCCCACTGGTCATCCTCCTCCATGCTCCTAGCCACTTACAGTATCAAGACCACAGCAAATACATTTTTCTGCTGCAAAGCCATTTATTAGAAGAAATTATCTTCTAGGACCAATGGCATGAAGTGAGAAGACTGCTCATTCCTTTTAGGAGGGATTGATGCTAAGTGTTCATACCTAAATAGCTCATGCAATTGCTCCTCAATTCCAAATATTAAGGATGTTTAAATTAAATAGATCGATAAAACTGTGATCTTTCGTTAACACCAACTGGATTTGCATGGATGCAGCCTCCACCAGCATGCAGACACTTATGTGAGAGACACCTTATTCCACTGGTCAGTCAGAAGCACTGTTTGCCAGAAACAGTCTTCTCATGCTGATATTCAGGTTTATCTTGGCATTTAACTGATCGAATTATCACCTGATGGATCAGCATGGCAAACTGGAGGCTCAAATCCCTCACCTGCCAATACAATTTATCACCCATACCTGAAAACCAGGTCTTTGTGCATTTTCTCTTAAATAACACATCAGTCTCAATTCTTTTGCTTACCATAAGTAAATGGCTTCAGCAATTACTGTCTCAGCAGTACAACTGCTCAATTCTTGGCATTTAAGAATACGTGGTTGTGCATTTCTAATGGTCTGCATGGTCCAGACTGGCTCCAGCAACATGGATGACACTAATGCTTTGTTACATGGTCACATTGTTTACAGAGAAAACCCAAAGACAAGGACAGGAAAGGTGCAGGGCACATCAACAGGGCTGTGGAGAAGTGCAGCAGTCCCAGAAAAACATGCTGAGTTTATGAAGTCCCATGGTGCAGTCTCGTTTTAGTAGAATGTCCCAAACTCAAGCAATCCCAAGGGGCTGGAGGATTTATGAGCGGAACACAAGTGCGGTTAGGTAAAACAGCACTTACTGGCTAAAAAAATTTACAGGCAAGCCATTTGCTATCCAAGAGAGCAATAAAGCAGTCCTGGAGTACAAACATTTATACGCAGAACAAAGCTCTTTGAGTTCTGAGCTACTGGCAGGTTGTGACTATGCTTTCAAAGAGCTTTCACCTTACCAGCTGCTCAGCAGCAGCAGTTGGAGCAAACTCCTCAGTTCCTATCTGGAAGAATTAAGTCAAAAACTGGTTTTCAAATTGAGACAGTGTGTGCATTTCATCAGCTCTACAGCTCTGTGAAGGAAAAGAGAAAATCAAAGTAAGAGATGTGAAAAGCTCTCACATGAACGTATTTGATGATGATGAACATATGATTAATGTGAAATAGAAATAAGTATTTCTCTCCAGACGATTGCCACTCAAACCTCAGAAGTCAAACACAGACATGGAAAATAAATATTACCTGACATTTCCACATGCTACTAGTTTAATCCATTTAATAACCACAAAAGAATTTTAAACTACACTAGCACTGTGTCCATATATATAGCAAGATGGAAAACAGAAGATATCTGATATACCCTGGAAGTACTAGAATGATAGGAAAAGTCCCTAGAGCTGCTCTCTACAAGCACTGAATGGTTTTGTCCTGAACCACCTACTTTTTTTCCTTAAGCAGCTAAGGACATAGTGGGGTTTCTGAAGACATCAGAAGATGCACAACCACAGCAGAGTACTTTAACTTACACCAAGATTCAGTCTATGAGTTAAGTAAGTTCAGCAACAAAGGATGTCTAAAGAGAGTGAAAAGACCACGCTGCCTCCAACTAACTGATGTGCTCATCGATGAAGTTGGGAATAAAGCCCAAAAGCTGGTCAAAACGCAGAAAATAAATAAATAAATATTTAAATATAAATAAATAAATATTTGACAGCATGCAACAATGGATTATTTCGGATTTGAACTGGAGCAGAGGAGGTTATCAGGCTCCTTTTTTGCAGTGGCAGTACACTGAGCAAACTGGTAGTGGCCTGAATGTAAAAAAATGTAATTGCAATCAAACAGAGCAAAACCTCAATATAGTGCAAGAGAGCTTCTCCTGTTGTGCAGCATTCTGGAACACAAGAGCTGCTATCAGCACAGCCTGGCACTAAAATCAGCCATTTCTCTCAGCTCGTCTCTGCTTGCTGTGAAAAATAATGATCTGTTGATCTTGGTTTGTCACTCAAACTGCGTCAGCATCTGCCTCCTTATGGGATCTTCTGTGATGTTTACCAACTGTCAGAACAAAACAGAAACAAGAATACAAACCCAAAACTTATAGAAATACTTTTAAAATTACATTAGGCAAAAAGCCCTGACAATAATGGCCACTGGAATTCAAAAAACTCATCCACAACGATATTATGGCCATCCATATGTCTACACAGAAAAATATCAATCTTTCGACTCACAAACATGAAAGCTTGTCAACTAATTCCCTGTCAGAGAACATTTTACCTTACACAATCTCCTAACTTCTCCATAAACACAGTGAACAATGTATCTAAATGGCAAAGACGAGAGCCTGAGATTTGATAGTAAGGAAAATCCCCACAGCTACGTAAGATGGACTCTAAAAGCAAAGATCAAAGTTTCCACTGGCAAAGGCAGTGTGGTGGGTGCGATCGCAAGAAGCTGCGGTTGACATGTCCATGTGTGAGTGGTACGTTCAAGCAGTCTGGTCAAATAACTGGAACTCAAAGAAAGAATCAGACACCTGCTGAAATGGGAGCCGAGCTGCACTGGGAAATAGTAAACAGAGGGGAGCAGTGGTTCCTGTGCCTGGGACAGGCAGAGGCAAAGGAAAAGGCACTTCTGGCTTTGGCTGAGCAATACAAGAGCTTTTGCTTTGTTTTACCAGAGGATTTTGCCTGAATTGGTGTGCTTGAATTAATAAAGAGTTCCCTGAAGAAAGGACATGAATGAGATTGATCTGTTTATGGGATTTCAATTCTCCTAAGTGGGAGAAATCTGTCAAGTACCTTAGCACCTATTAGAGCCGTGAAGCTGAAAGAATCCTGTCATGCCAGTAGGAACCAAATTATCACAACCTTCCAAACCCAGTCAAATGGAAGTCTCCAAACTGCAACATATCTGAAGTCAACTATTTCTTCAGAGTTAAAAGAAAAAATAATTTGAAACACATCAGTAAAGAATACCAAAGCATTTCATCTAACCACCGGTGACTTTATCTTCCCTTCAACAGCACAAAACTGACCTGTATCTTAATGCTTCCTGCAGTTCCCAACCACCGAGTAACAATAAGGAAAGCAAGTCATCTACCGACTGACTTGCAGCAAGAGACACTGCAGCAGTAAAACACAGATTTAAGCCAAGAACAAGGCAGGTGAGGAATACAAACACCCCTTGATGAATTTTTCCACACGTTCCTGCAATATAATAAATGCTGGGGAGCAAGAAATGATCTGTTACACTTCCCATGTGCCAGTGGTTGGATTTGGTAGAGCAGGGATGGACCCTGTCACATGTGGGGTGGTCCCACAGCCCCACAAACCTTCATCATTTTCAAAGATCATTACCAGGCTCCTATTGATTCCTCTCAGTAATTCAACTGCAAACCAGGAAGCTCCCAGCAGGAAAGAGTCACCAGGAAGTCTCTACTCCCTATAGGGAAGGCGCTACAGAAAATGAAAAACCCCTGTGCTGAAGCTGCACAGCATCACCCTAGGCACAGTATTCAAATGGGTATCTGTGGCCTTTCAACACAGATGTCTTCAGTTCACCTCTAGAAGCCATGTTAGCCAGTAATTGTGAGGAAAATTCAAACAAGGGAAGGATTAGATCATCAGAAAGAGTCAACCTGAGATGACATTAAAGGACCTCCTGCTACTCCTAGTCCTTTCCTGCACCAAAGCCCAACTCTATTTCCAATTACAAAGAATGCCCCTGGAAACAGATTCTCATTTAACACTTCAGTAATGTCCTAAACTTTAGAATGAGGTACAGCACCACGAACCCAGTTTGTGTGCACACTACCCGGTTGTATGAAAACCCAGATAAATATGAGTAGCGTCTAGGTCAGAAGTTGTCACACTCACAAAAACCTCCAACCTGTGTAGAGACAACATGTAATATAGGTGTTCAAGAACATCCCTTTCTAAATAATCTGGATAAAGAGCCAGACAGCATAAGAAAACTGCACTGCAGAGACAATCTCCTCATTAGACACTGCAGTTGTGGCTGGAAACATGAGAAAGCGGCATGGCTAACAAAGGGGCAAGACAAACCAGCCCTGCCTGCAGGCAGGGAAAGCCTACAGCCACAACACTGAAAGCACAGTGACTGCAGGCACAAACTACTCCCAGTGCATGACACTGGAGATGTGCTTAAGCTTTTGCAGGATCAGGAAATAATGAGCAAAAGAACAAATAGCTGGAGACAGCAAAAGATAACAGTGAGACAGATCTACACTATAAAACAGGCAAGTTGAGCTAAAGAAAGAAGTTTCAGATATTCCCACCTGGTAATAGTTTATTTGCATTAACATAGCATTTTAGTTCAACTCTTCTCTACTGTCACATCCTAAAAGATTTACATGAGGTCCTTCCAGCTCTCCAGTTTGGGCCAGACAGTGCACAATTCTCCCTCCTGTTGCTCATCTTCTCCCCATTGTGGGGGTGGGACAGACAGCAGGAAGCCCAGCTGGAAAGCTGACATTTCATTTTGGACAGAGATAGGAGAGACTCGGGAGAAACAGATACTGCTTGGGGAGAAACAGTAGAACAAAACTGCAAGATGCACCTGTAAGTGATTTAAATGTGGATTTCCCCCTCTTTTTTTCCCCTATGCGGCTGGATTAGCTGTATTAGCGCATTAACAAGTTTTACATGGTGCAGCTGGAGAATGGAAAGAGCCTGAGCCTGTCCCTCCTGCCTCACAGAAAATACTCTGTCCTCCCTCCTTATCGGCACCAGGGATTTGAAGAAGCCGGAGCCAGGGCTGGCGCTGCCGTGAATCAAGCCTCTGTGCCCAGCTGCCTCTCCAGGCTGGGGCTGCACCTCGAACACACTCAGACATTCACTCAGCTTCCAACCACTCCATGTAACCACAGGAAAGAAAAAAAAAAAAACAATGTGAAGGAAAGCTTCTATGCTCTCTGCAGTTTAGCCAGTGCCCTGGAAGAGGGAAACGGGGCTCCTGACCCCAAAGTGTGGCCCTTGGGCATGGGGCAGTGATGAACAGCTCAGGAAGCTGTTCCACAGCTGGGGCAGGCACAGCATGACTGCTGCCAGCACTGGTCCCAGCTATCTTCCTCTTTAAAATTATCTTCCCTTTATGCAAAAATCCTAATTATTGATGGTCTTGATTAGGCCATGTGTTATCATTAAATCACTCTAAAGGCACAGTCCATTTATTTAGTATAAATTCTGATTTATTGTGAGAAAAGGCAATCACTCATTTTATGAGTACATTTATCCTCATCTGTCTGATAACACCCTGGGAAGGCTTAGTTAATAACCTCCCTTCCCAAACTCCATTACATCCTGGAGGGAGATAAGGAGGCACATACAGAATATGCTCATTGATCAGAAAGACCAGTGAAATCATTACCGAGGCTCAGATATCAGGATGGCTCATGCGGGGCCCTAGAATACTCTCCCCTGAAAGCCTGAAGGAAAATGTTCTTTAAATGCACCACAGGCAGTCAGATTTACCTTGCAATTCGGCTCCCCAGAAAGACAGTTCCATAATAGACAGAAAAGTTTCTGTTGTGAAGGTGAAGGAGCCAAAACACACTAACCACCTAGCTAAAAAAAGTAGGTGCTGATGTTTGCCAGCACTAAACTCTCCTCTACTATATTGCTACTACAATAAATGAGATTTGGTTGGACAAAACCAACATCTTTATGGTTTTTTTTTTTTCTTTCTAGATGATCTGAAATCAGATTCTAGCCTAGAAATTGTGTCTCAAAGAATTCTAAAGTTTTAAGAGCTCAAAACATATTTAGGCAAAGACAAATGATTGACGGGTTCAGCCTGCTCCTGATGGATCTCTGTGAACTGCAAGTTGTCTTTTGGGTTTCCAGCAGAACACAACAGGTCTATCTAGAGTTAATGAAAGCTCACTTCACTGATTGGAACTTCAGGGGAGGCTTTTTTAGGTGGTCAAGTGATGAGACTGGTTCCTTCATGTTCCCTCCACACTGCTCAGGCAGAGCTAATCCCTTTCAGACCATAGCTGAAGGTGCCCATGTTGCTACTGACGTGTTCTCTACAGAGGAGCACTTCCTTCTGTTACTACACAAAAGAAACTGTCAGGAGATGAGAGCATCCCCCAGACTGAGGAACCCTCAGTTTCAACACCTCATGTGCAAACAGCAGGCATAGCACCCACCAGTGTAATGCAGATCCTTGTGAGGATGATACATAAGCAATGCTGCACACATAGATGTATTGGTGAAAGCGTCTTGATTGGCCGTTAGAGAGCAGGCAATCAATACAAGCACACTTGAGGTTTGCAGATTAATGAATGTATTTTATAGGAAAACTGATGACATCGTCCAGGAGCTTGATACACCCTTGAAAACAATTCAATATCCTCAAACGAGTTAAAGCCATTGGCTTATAAATTACTGAATAGCCAGAACCACCACTCTCTGATTGCCTGGTATTACTTCCTGAAGCTCAAATTCATTCCTCTCTACAATCTACTGTATAAATTGCTTTGATGGACTCCAGCTCTCCTTATCTATTTTATTTCATCTGACCATCTATGGTTAGGTGTTAGAGCTGCTTTCTAAGGTAGTCAGGAGTTAATGAACGGGAAAAGGAGATGATCATCAATCACTTTGAAATTGTCTCCTTTTGTTTAGAGAGGCAAACAGAAGAGTTAGCAGGAACAAGGGAAGAAGTACAGGGACTGACTTCAACCCTGCCACACCACCTCTGGGCTTGCCAACAGCTGGATTAACAAGCAATATGGAATACATTAACACTTGTATCAGCTTAGAAGGGCACATAAATCATTTCACTACTATTGCTCTACCCTGAGATCAGAGAAGAAAAAAAAAACCTAACCAGAAACCCCCTTCTCGCCATAGCCTTCTATATTTGAGAATGAAATTCACACTTCAACGTTTTAAAGCAGCCACAAATACAACACTCAAAGGGACATAACAGCTCAAAAGACTCTGGAGGACACAGCAGGATTTTTATTTTTTTTAAGATAGATATGCCAAGAAATATGATCACTGCTGCCAAGACTCAGCAATTTACCAAAAAAGTGATGAGAAAAGCCTATGTAATAATAATACCTGTACAGACACTCACATAAACAATATTTACAAGCACTACCATGCTTGTCAAAAGATGAATTTCCATGCTCCACTCACACAATGCTGGCAACAAAAGATTATCCATCCTTCTCAGAACGACAGAATTAGTTACTACTGACTCCAGTGGTTACTAGAAATCATGACTAACCTGAGCAGTATTTGCATACAGAAATAGTCTTTCTGCTAACACTGCTGCAGACCAGCTTGAAAGGATTGAAACACAGAAAGCAAGCTTTCTGGCTAGCTGAGCCATGGTGACTTCTCACCACCCTGCTCCTCTTCAGGCAGGAAGGAGTCTCTTCTCTATTCTTGTTACAAAGCTGCTCCCTTTCCTCATTCTACTGAGAAGAACAAAGGTTCTTACAGAAGCTAAAAAGAAAGAAAAAAAGGGGAAGAGAGAACCCACCCTCACTCCTGTGGAAGGCAGAATGCTCCATACACAAAAATTCCTTTTACTATATGTTTGGTGCAGCTCTTGTGCAGATACCAGGTGAAAAAGCATAGTGAGTTTCTCCCGAGTGAAGGTCACGGATCCAGGGCCTCCATCCCAGTGCATTCTGCATTGTGTGGTCACAGGAAGCTGCAGCACATCACACAGTTCTCATATGGCAAGGCAGACACTCCACATCTAAGATAAGCAACAGCTTTAAAGAAATGTCTTCGAGTAATAACTTTTTAATACCCATATCTTTGCCAAATTTTTATATTAGTAAATTATAATACAGGAAAATACATCATATCAAATATAATTATTCATTTCAGAACTGGATGCTAAAGAAAATGAGATTTACATACAGCTTGCCCAAGACCAGATCCTTCACAACCCTGAGTACTTCTTTGTGTTACAACGTGACATGAGGAACAGACCATAGTTTGCAGAAACACATTAAAATTAATGATATATCATTATGCAAAGTCCTAAGGGCAACAAGGTATAAAGCAGTAAGTGTTGAAAATTCTAAGGTATCTGTCATTACTATTCATTAAGACTTCAGTTTCTAAGCATTTCTGAGACCCTCGCTGGTAACAGCCACCCCAAGCTTGTTGATGATTTTTCCTTGAGGCTGCTTTGAGCATTTGGGATCATCACTTTTCATTGTCATTGACTAGTATTATTTACAGCAATCAACAGAGCTATGACTAGCAAACAGCCATCACAAGTTTACTTACTGATGAGAATGGAGAAGTCAACCCAACATTTTGGCTTACCTGAACATTTTTAATATCTTAATCTACACAATAGGATAATTATTTCTCAGTGAAGTGTTTATGTCATGGTCACAGCAATTAATAAAGCATCTTGCCATTATTTCTGCATGCCCCATTTGCTTTAAGCATGGCAAGAGTGTGAGCTAGCCATCACTTCAGGAGAGCTAGAAGAAAAATGCTTCGTCACCACCATACATTCTGGCCACAGCTAGTAACTGCACTGACAAGAGGATTAACATGACTCAGGTTGGTATGAAAGGGGATGCAGGGTCAGCATGCTATGCTCTTGGCATGTTACTGCTATGGAAAGGGATGCCTAGTCTAAGCATTTCTCTTGATTGTAAAAACCTCAGCACAGTATTTTTTCAATCCAAATGTGTTTAAATTTCAGACCAGAGACATCAAATCCAGCTGCTGCTATGTTCTCTTTTTAACCTTTGCAGTTTAGCTTTTCATCCAAAAAAAGCACAGTAAAACCAACTCAATGAAAACCTGTCCAAACTCCTACACCTTTTAGGTCACCAAGCAGGTACAGAGAGCTGGTCTTAGCTCTTCATAGCAGACGATAACAAGGTCTGTAAGTACCTGCCACAATGAGCCCTCCAAATGTTCCATGCAGCTCTGGCTATGTTTCCAGTCCACAGGATGAGTACAGAACAAGAGCACTTAGCTCAAGCAAACATAACACTGCTTTGTCCACAGGCTATAAGTCTAGAAAGGGAGACACAAAAAGGAAAGAGAACCAACTCCCTTACTGTTAGGGGTGGAATGTTTTGCAAACTTGTTCTTGAAAGAAGGGAAATTCCTTAATTTCATGTCAACTTTAGATGCAGCTGTAGAATTCCACTGGTTTCTGTTTCCCATGTATGCATAACATGGGAACATGTGTTATGGATATGCATACATGTGGGGGACATACGTGTGCATGCTTCTGTGCATGTACAAGAACAAGGCAAGGGGAGCATTTCTAGTCTGCAGAACTGCTAAAATAGCCTGAAATCTGTCAGAATTTGCGAGCTTGCATAACAAACTGAGAAACTATGACTTCTGGAGTAACTGCCAGGAGGGAAGTGATCTCAGAGTTTTGTCATCATGCCCTTAGAAATGGGAACTACTTTTTTTAGTAGTTGTATTTGAACATATTCTAGTCCCCTTTGCAATGCAGGCACATGATATGCTTCTTACAGCGCAGATGATCAAGATCCTTGCAGGAAGGAGGCAGCAGAAAACCGTCACTTGGCATCTCCCTTTCCTCTCCTGTCCAGTGCAAGTCCTCTGCTCCCATTCCACAGAATGCACTTTGCCCTTGCTTGCAAAGCATCTACAAGCTTTCTGGAAGCCAGACAGCCAGGCATATGGCTCCTACTTTCTTCTTGTTAAGGACAGTGAAAATAATTTTACCTCCTAATGATGGGTAAAAGCTTTATTGTCAAGTTGCACCAGGGGACGCTTAGACTGGATATTAGGAAAAATGTCTTCAAAAAAGGGCTTTCAAGCACTGGAACAGGCTTCCAGGGAAGTGGGGGGTCACCAACCCCAGAGGGATTTGAAAGACGTGTAGATGTGGCGGACCTGGCAGTGTTAGGTTTACAGTTGGACTCAATGACTTTAAAGCTCATTTCCAACCTAAACAATTCTATGATTCTAAATAATGCTGCGAACATTTCTGTATCAGCTGCAACAGCAGCCTTTAATTTGAAAGTTGCTGAGCTTCTTCTTAATGGTTAAATACTTAGTTCGCCCATCACTGATCAGCTTTCACCCTGGCAGCACAGCCATTCTTGAAACTTCTTTGACAGCACAATGAAAACCCCAAACCACACCTCTGGCATCACTGGGTAAGTGGGGATTTTGCTGGTAATATGTCTGGATAACTCATGTGATTAAATAATAATTTTTTACAGTTTATTTATCATGCATATGATGATTTTAAAATTCACCTGCAAAACCAGCATATGCATGATCTGATCATCACAACATGAAGTCAGTTCATCATCGGATATCAGCACTTGTCTATCTCTAACAAATGAATAGCCTGAGGAAATTGGAGGGATTTTTTTCACCCACAGGCAAGCTTAATTCTAAGTAACTACCTTGACAAATCTGATTTAGTGCTTCCTTACTAGAATACATATGCAGCAGACTGAACACACAAAGAAAGGTTCAGTTTTATCAATGCCTCAAGCCACTTTACTTACTACATCACATATCATTCCTTTAAAGTATAGCACTTAGTGCAACAGGGTGCTGGCCCTGATCAGGCTTCTGAAACACTGCAGTTGTAAGGAACTTACTAAAACTGGTTTTAAATAATAGTAATAATTAAAAAAAAAAATCACAAACACAACAACAAACCCCA